>CM070710.1:14026825-14221725 GCA_036346265.1 Melocanna baccifera
CGAGTGCTCGGATACAACTTCGATCACGAGTGCTCGGATCTGACCAGTACCTAGTACTCGGATCCGACTACCGAAGACGAGTGCTCGGATCGACTTGAGTACCTAGGACTCGGACCCAACCGAGTGCCTAGTACTGGATCCGACTTCAAATACCTAGTACTCGGATCCGACTTGAGTACCTAGTACTTGGATCCAACTTCAAGCACGAGTGCTCGGATCCGACGAGTACCTAGTACTCGGATCCGACTTCAGTATGAGTGCTCGGATCCGACTACGCCACGAGTACTCGATCAGTCGGTACGACCATGTTCAGAAGAGTGGTCGAATAGGACTATGACCTGTAGAGTGGTCGTCCACGACTATGAATACTCGTTTTGACTACCAGCACTCGAACAGTAGAGAATCCACTCTAACACTCGGGGATCTCAGTAATCGATTGCTTTAGACAATTGTGATTCAATTTCAATTTAAGATCATTTTCATCACATAGCTACTTAATCCACAAAGCCTCTTTGCAATATTTGATCAATTAAATCACTGATATATGAAACAAATCATGAACTACAAAGAGTTGACAATCAAAATACTCACAAAGTCGGTGATACTTGAAATCACCGAGAAGAACTCAGAGTCAGGCATGCCACAAGGCGCTGTCCCAGAAAACCTAGCGCTCCTCTGTGCCACTGCGAGAGAGGAGAGAGGTAGTCAAAGATACAAAGCCCACCTTTACCGATCGGAACTCTCCAAGCCGGCAAAGTCGAGGTGAAGGGGACACTACACAAGCATAGCTCACCGCCAAGACCAGCGATCACCAGTGAAGAACCGTCATCAAAGACCAAATCCACAGGCAAAATCCAAAGCTAAATCGGAAGAGAGGAGTGAAGAGATTGGGCTCACGATTTCTGTGTCTTCTTCCTCGACGGAGAGACCTCCTTATATAGCCAAAAGGAGGAGGTGAAATCGAAGACTGGCGATCGCCGTCGATGGCGAGCGAACGTGTCGCCAACGCCCATCTCCTCCTCATTTCGGATCAACCGAGAAGCGCAGTTCGGGTAGGAGAGAAAGTCTCCTCCTCCTCATCCCTTCGCTCGGCTCACCAATAGGTGGGCCTTACATTCCTTTAATTTGAAAAATTATTGAAATGCCCTCAGATTTACAATAATGTCTTCTTTAAATCGCACTCAAATGTATATTATGCGATTCAGTGACTCTACGATCAGCTTTCGTTTTCTGGAGGAATTCTTGGAGATCGCTGGTTCAGCTCCGTTACTAGATGTTCTAGACTTTTAAACCTTTCTAAGCATGGGACGGCGTAATTAATCTTTGTCTTTATAACAATTAGAGTTCATGCCTGGCGCCTGTTCTTCATTTGAAGACCTCATGTCAACGTAGTGAGAGGCTACTCTTCTTAAAGCAGCGAACAGCTTCAATACCACAAGGAATTTCCAAAAAAAAAAATACTGAGAGAACTTTCATCACTTGTACAAGCAACTTGAGCATCTGGAGATCCCAAACAGAACGACAGGATGGAAAAACCTGCACAGAACATTACAATCAGGTGTGCCCTCAAGAAAGGGAAAGAAAGTAAAAGCGTCACAGGGTTTCTTCCTATCTAACTGCAACCAGGAAAAACCATTGTCAATAGAACCCAACAATACCACTTAAATAACAGATCATCCGTGGAATCCCTACACGATTGAAAGTTTTAACGGTGCTGCTACTAGTCAAATAAAGGCTAATCAAATACATACCCAACTCCTCAGATTTGATAATTTTTCAACACGGTGCTATGTAACTTGAATAGAATTATCAGTTTCTGTTAATACTTGGAACCAATCCCACAGGTGACAGTCCCCAATTTATTCATAACCAAACTACAACTGTTTAAAATAACCTGTGACAAAAAAAAAAACCAGGCTTTGATTTCGACTGGCACTCACTATTTACTGATTACCACTACTAGATGATCTTCCTATGAGATAAGTTCACAAAGGTAGCAATATCTATCTCCCAAACATACCTAATGTAAAGAGCAGAGCACAGACAAAGCTACTGCAATAAATAAACTATAATCATCTAATAGCAGAAGATGAAAAGTTCTTCAGAGAGATCAATTCAATACTAAAAAAATTCAGTTATGTAAATCACAGATTTGAATCATCTCAACGTTTCGGCCATTTTTGCAAATTCATTATTAGGTCTTAGTTTTATTAGCTTTGGAAAGATAAAAAATATGATGAGTGTTCATACATTCTTTGAGATGAATTATTTAAGAAATCTGAGATATATTCTCACATATCATAGTAAGCAAAAACATCAAAAAAAATCAAGACAAAAATACTCGGATCAAGAAATCACCTGTGAGGATCAAATCCAAGCAAAGAGTTTCTTCAAGAACTTGCAAATCAGATGACTAGATGGATGGAGATTGATCTCCTAGAGTAATCTCCATCACTTATACATCTTTGGCACAGCGTTGCGGTTTTGATTTAATATAGTTTTTGATATTTTTGTTAACTTACCAAAATACCCTTTGTTGACCCGATCTTTATCTTCTATTGCAAACAATCATCATGATTGTCACATGTGGGTGCATCATTGGCTTACCATGTATCGACAAGTCTATCATGTTCTGGTTCTACTAGACCGTGTTTCACTTAGACCGATCAAACTACATGATGCAACCCGCCGTTCGAACCTTCCTTCAATATTTCTCATCTTTATTGTTCTATGCTTAAGCTCAACCATATCATTCAGCATCCTCGATCATTCTAGGTTTCGGCTCCTCCATGAGTGTAGCCCCGATCCTCGCTGTTGACTATGGTTACTCCAAGCGATCCTACATATCCAAAGACAAAGAGATCATTTTCAGACATGAATTCTTTACAACTTAACCCACGTTAATTATAACATGCCTCATGCAACATGCAACATATATGCACCAACCTAGATCCCCAAACACAACTCGAGACTTAAATTCCCAAAAAAAACAAAAATCAATCGAACTGGACAACACCAGCCATCCGGTCTAACTGGACCCTCATACTAGTTATATCGCTGAAAGGGGCAGGTCAGACCAGTTTTGGCTGCCGGTTTGACCACTAAGGGAATCTGGTCTGACCGCCCTCTTTTGGCCGGTTTGACCGACTAATTGCTGGTCATCCAAAAAATCTGACAATTTGCAAAATCAAATTTTCAGCCTTTCAAATTGCACTAGTTCATCATAGCGTGATTACAGACCTTCTCAAATAGTCCTTCAGCTGTTCCTAAAAACATTTCAAAACCGTGCGAGCTCTTAAAGTTGTGCACCAAAATCGCTAGCAAATCGCAGTTCTTTAGGGCTGTATACTTGTAGTACCTTTCTTCGTGCCATTGGCTTCATATATTGGTACTATATGCAGCACATTTAGAGACTACTTGCAAACTTGTTTATATATGCGTGCTTCAACATCTTTCCCATGCTCTGCAACTCTTCAGTGTAATCCTGCTACCGATAGCCATCACATTCTACACGACCTGGTGGTTCATCCGCTTCGTCGGCGGCTTCTTCTCGCCAATCTACATCCATCTCGGCATAGACGTCTTCGGTAATTCGCTGCTCACCATTGATCAAGTCGCGCTAAAAGAGTTCAGGGAAAGAGAAAGACGAACTGAAATCACGCGTGCACAAGTCCGAAACTCGCGATAACTTGGGACCGTTTATTTTCTTTCTTTGTACCTGATGGTCATCTTCGTCTCAAGCAGGGCTGGGCGAAAATGACTAAACCCTGAATTTACACAGGGAAAATCCGGGCAAAAGATGGGTGGGTGGGGGGGCAATCATGCATGGCACAGATTTCAGCAATGTTTTGCATCAGCAAATTATTGGTGTGCCATTTGCTTTACTTCAGGTTACAACTGCATCAGTACAAGCCTCAATCCAGCAAAAGGCGTATGCGCACGATTTATTCAACGATGAGCACTAATTTTTTATTGTTTGATGTTGCCTACGCTCCCAGGCATGTCCACATTACTAGAGAGAACATGCCCATAAACTCCCTGCGATGGTCTTCCTTCGTTTGCCTTGTGGATAATAATATTTCAATCACCAGGCAAGGCTGCAGGCTGCAAATACATTCATCGCAGTGGATTTCAACCGGCCAAGCTGCTGTTGGACATCAGGCTTGCTGAATACCACTGGACCAGGTCAAGTTCTTAACAGGCGCTAAAATTGCTTCAACTTCATGCAGAAGTTCTTCATCTATGCCTGAAGTCGACAATTCCATTGCAGCAGCCACGTTCTCCTCTACCTTGAATCAGGGAAACACAAGACATTATATGAATTATCACTTATGTGCTATTCTAAGCTCATGTTCCAACAAGCAAACTGGATAATTATCGATGATACGTGACAGAATATTCATTCAATGGGTTGGTGCAAATTTCACTGCCCTTTATTTTGTAAGAGCGGAGTCAAACAGTAATTGGGTGAACGGACCAAAGGGAGAAGAGTGCCATCTTTGAATTAACTTTTCTGTTTCACATAACCAAGGTCCCGATCCTGGATTCCCTTCTAGTAATAAACATTCCATTTTGCATGTCCAGACACATGCCAAAACACAGACGCGGCACAATGGCTTGACACACATGGAATGACACCAGAACAGAATCGACATGAAGTCCAACAAGTTACAATCAAAAGGGACATGCTCCTAGATATTTGAACGAAGTCTATTTTTTCTATGTTTTTAATGATGAAATCAACCAAAAGTACAAATAATGGTATATGTCTCATCCTGTGATAATACATTGTATTTGTATAATTTTAATTTCGAACTAATATACAGCAGACTCCTTTTTTCTCTTAATGTAACAAGCACAAAAAAATTTCCTGACTTTCTAGCAGATATGAGAATGAGTTTCAATCCAGCTGTTTTTCCAACACAGCAAGTTCACTACTGGTTAATAAAACAGTACATAATATAAACAAAATTTTAGGCGTTTTTACTGGAATAATACAGGTCCCAATCAACATGGCTCTCATATGTATTCAAAGTTTTACATACCATTCGAAAACAAACAGAACCATCTAGATAAAATACAGCTAATTTATAAACAACTAAAATTGTTATATTCAATATATATTACTTCTGTTTATCTTGTGAGGACAATATTATTTTCTCCGCTAAAATTAAAATAAAGATTGAATTTTTTTCCTTAGGTATCCACATGTGATTAGATCAAGCCAAAAATAATTTTTTCACTAGGAATCAACAGGTGATTCATCAAGTTTAGGCAAGTGCAGGCATGGAAATGGGATATTCAACATATACCATACATGCTTACAAAACCATGCAACTCCTCATTTCCAACGCAAATAGAATAAGCATTGGTGGCTCAGAAGTTTGATAAAATGATGATATTCTATAGGTCAAGATACTATATGAATGTGCTGCATAGAAGGCAGAAATCCAATAAAGAATAGAGCAAATTGTATACCTGTTTTGGGAGTTCATTCCAACTAGAACTGTGGAAATTTGGTTGTTCATCAAGCTGTACTGCATAGCTAGCTTCGTAATATTTTTCTCCTTCTTTCTGCAGTGATCTGCTGCTGCCCTGCATGCCAACTGATAACAGGCTTGTATCATACTTGTCAATTGATGGATTGATTGAGACATTGATATAAGCCACAAACAAAAAACAAAAAACTTCAGCAAGCTAATATGATAAGACAAACATTTGTTGTCTGACCCAACAGATTTCTCAATTTGCAAATTGACAGTTTATCCTCGAGAGTTGAGAGATATGTTGGGAATTGGTTAGTCCTTTTTTGTTACTTAATATGGATTAGAAGTGATTGAAATACATTGATTGGTACAATAGTTTAGTGTAGGTAGCAGTGTACATGATTGTGGTAGTTAAACCAAATGCATTTTGTTTGAAGAAAATCAAATGCATTGTTCACCTCAATATTACTATTGTAGTCAGCACTACACAGATATGTTGCATAAATTTTGTACAACAAATGATGCGTTGAAGACACGTTCAGCTTTTTGAAAATTTCGCTGTAGGATGATAAGGGTGGTTTCAGGTTTTTACACTATATTTTATAAAATTTAACAGCTAAGTCCTTTCCATGTATGAACAAATGGAAATTACCAAAACAACTCAGGTTTAACACCTACCAGTAACTTCTTTCAAGCATGGTTATATTGTTCGGAATCAATTAGGAGCATGAGCTAAGACAAAGGGCATATATGGAGTGCTTCAATGTGCCACCCCTCATCTCACCCATTTTTTATAGATCATGCTCTATGCACCCACTAAATTTGTTTTCTTCATCAATCAGCAAACTTTCTATTCCACTATAATGCGGAGATGCGGAGTACTTTAACCCATCCTCTATTGACGATCTTTACCAGTTTTTTGGTAATTTTCATTAGTCTAGCCCCCCTGCAGTGGCGACAGCACTTTGGGGACATCAGTGCTACCAACAACATCACCATATCTTCTAAGAAGTTGTTCTTTTAGTCAAGTTACACTATGTCCTCGCCTACAGGCTACAACTGGACAGTACTTGCGTTCCCATCCATCCCCTCCCAACCTATTCCAATGCTTTCATTTTAGTAAGGAATTGCTGAAAATATTGGAATGCTTATTTCCCTGCGGCAAGCAATTCATAAAGTTCAATATGTCATCAACTCATCAGCAATTGTACTGAAAAACATTGCCAGCTCGTGTGATATCTACTACATTAGTAACATTGGGTGAACATTATGTTTAACCACTGCAATGATGTGCACACAAACTATCATACTGAACTATGCTTTTAATCACTCCTGATCCAGTCTTCAGTAATTACAAAAATTAACTAAACAATAACCAAGACATAACTCAACTTGAAGATACCTATCACTTTACTAATCAATCTCGAAATATTTTCCACTTAAATTGAGGCAAAATCCCTTAGAAGGGGATCATTATACCCACTAGATTATGTGTACAACTGTATATTTTGGTAACATTGGTGTATATTTCGCGCCTTTTGTGACATGAAGAAAAAATATATGATTCTACCAGCATCCTATGTATGGTTATTCTTCCTACAACATGTAATCTATGAAGAAATAGTTTGTCCCACAATCACCAGGTGTAAAACAAATACAAATACATTAGAATTATACCTTAAGTTCTTCCGGTGCAGGGTGCCATTCCGGCGGCCCGTTATCCGTGAGAAGTCCCATCGCAAGTGGTGAAGCACTGATCACCCCAACACCTTTGCTCTTCAAGTAAGGGAGCAAATCCACCAGCGCGGTATCATTGATCCCGTAGTGGCAGTAGGACAGAATCACATCCACCGAGCCGTGGGGCACCCGGTCGAGCACGTAGGTGAAGATGCTCAATGGCAGGCCGGTTATCCCGATGAACCGCGCCTTCCCGCTCTCCTTGATCTTCTGGAGCGCTGGAATCGTCTCGTTCACAATCTGCAAGCATCCCCAACGAGAGTCACGGAATCTTCGATGAAGCTAGAGCCTACAAGGGGCAATTCGTCGAGCAGGTGGTGGGCGCGACACCGGACCTGGTCGAGGCTGGTGAACTCGATGTCGTGACAGTGGAGGATGTCGACGTAGTCGAGGCCGAGGCGGGCGAGGCTCTCGTCTACGCTGCGCGTGACGCGGGCGGCGCTGAAGTCGAACCCTTCCTTGTACCGGCCGCACTTGGTGGCGACGACGACGCGGTCGCGCGGGACGCCCGCGAAGCGGAGGCAGTCGCCAAGCACCGACTCCGACACCGTGCCGCCGTAGTACCTACGAGAAGGCCAAGAACAACAACGCCGCGAGGGGGGCGGGGCGCCGGCTCAGGTCTCGCCTCTTTCGCGGGAGGGGTGGGGGCGGGTAGGAATAGAGGAGGAGGTGGCGGTGGTTACGGGGATGTATCGAAGAAGTTGACGCCGAGGTCGAGGGCGCGGCGGACGGCGGCGCGGGCGGCGTCGCGGGGACGTCGCCGAAGACGTGGCCGAGCGGGGAGGCGCCGAAGCCGACGGGGCTGACGCGGAGGCCCGTGTCGCCGAGCTCGCGGAGCTCCATTGCTGCGCCGCTCGCTGCTGTGCCGAGTGGAGGAGGCGGCTTGGGTAGGTGGTTGGTGGTGGCCAACCTCGTCGAGCCCTTGTCATGTGCGTTACTAGTGGCTAACCGTCTCTCGTCACGTGGATTCGGCGTCGCCACTCGTCAGTAGGGAATCAATTCTCGGTGGGAAAAGATACCAAAAGCTGTCCAAGAAATTCGGTCATCAGATCCGTGCAACTACAATAATAAAATCTTTTTCCTTACCAAATTAGATTAAACTAAAAATACTGGCATATCAGATGCAATTAAAATTCCACTACATACTGATACCTTATGAGATATCCGTTGAAAATATCCAAACCATCTCAAGTGATATTGGACAAGTTGTAGCACCCTATCAGGTATATCATCGTTGCGGATTCGATTTCACCTTAGGTGACCGCAGATCCACCGCAACATTGTCATCTCTGCTACACTAATCTTTTGTATATATTGTCTTTTAATCGCCTAACATTCCGCTCTATATGGTATCGCACATCTGATCATCGTTCTATAAAACTTACCCTTTAATATTTAAGGGATTTTTTTATCACATATGACACCTGATGTTTGATGTCATTTCACTCATTTTGCTCTTATCTTGCAGCTCACATCTTCATCAACTCGCCTTCCCATTGTAACATCGACCCCAAATATCGAAAAGTATCATTCATAGGCATTATTTATCCGTCCATACTAACATCTACATTATCTACCCTAGTATCGCTGAAATCACAACTCACTTACTCAATTTTAGTTCTACTAAGTATAAAACCCTTTAATTCTAAAATCTTTCTCCACAACTCTAAATTCCTATCAACATCTATCCTACTCCCATCAACAAGAACGACATCATCAGTGAAAAGCATACACCAAAGAATATCTCCTTATATGTCTCGCATAACCTCGTATATTACTAGGGCAAAAATGTTTAGGCTCAATGTTGACCCTTGGTGTAGTCTTATCTTAATAGGGAAGTCATTAGTACCATCAACACATGTTTTGACGTTAGTCACAACATTTTCATGCATTTTCTTGATTAGGGTAACATACTTTGTTTTTTGGAGCGTCTATCACATGACCTTTCTTGGTACTTTATCATAAACTTTCTCTCTTTCTTGGTACTTTATCATAAACTTTCTCTAAATCAATAAACACCATATGATGATTCTTATTTTGCTTTCTATACCTCTCTATCAACTGTCATGTCAAGAAAATCGCCTATGTGGTTAACCTCCTAGGCATAAAACTAAATTGTTTTGTCGTCACATTAGTCACTCTTCTTAAACAGTGCTTAATCATTCATTCTTAAAGCTTCATTGTATGGCTCATGAGCTTAATTCCTCTATAATTAATGTATCTTTAAATGTCTCCTTTATTTTTTAAAATTGGTACTAATATGCTTCTCCACTACTCGTTAGACATTTTGTTCAACCTAAAAATGCCATTGAATAAATTAGTTATGTAAATGATCGCTACTTCTCTAAGCCATTTCGCACCTTGATAGAGATGTCACCAGACACCAACGCCTTACCCACATTTATTTTTTTAAGGTTTCTCTTACTTCCGATGTCTGGATTATTCGAACAAACCATCTATCAGTGTTGTCGAAAGCATCATTCAGTTCAATTATATTATCCTCATTATCTCAATTGAACAGCCCGTCGAAGGGGTAACCAAGATTCATGCATTTTTGGAAAATAGCATTTGAAATATTCGACGTGCTACATCTGCAAATCACTAAGTACGTCATGCATAGAAGCACCGCCCTATGTCTAATTCGTTTCAATAAATGAACCTATCCATGTACCAGTTGATCATCCCGGTGTTGTCGCCCTCTATGCATGTCTCCTCCGAGGGCGGCGGCCTCCACAAAACTTGAGGGTGGGATTTATGGTTTTGCCCCCAAATTGTTCAACTAGAGTTCGATGATGCTAAGTCTTCGATCGATGAATACGTTGGACCTCTTTATCTTTCTCACTGAAGGCACTAAATTTTGCAATGACATCATGATTGATGATAACCACGGCAGTAAGAAGCAGATTGTCAATGAGTTTTATTGATACGTTGGACCTACACATCAGTAGTAATATTGTTCGTCAGAAGAAAATTAGAAGATATTTATTTATATCAAACTCAGACCAATGTTGATTTCCTGTGTAGGTGTCGTCGTCATCGTCCAGATGAGTCAATCCAATAAAACACATCATAGGTAGATAAAAATCGGACTAAAAAACTGTCCAAGAACAAACTAGAGCAATTTGATCTAAAAAAACGACTGATAAGAATACTAAAGAAAAATATTACTCCTGAAAATCAACGGGTCCCTTACCCATGCAACACCGACGAGAATGTTGGTGAAGAGGGAAGAAAGTTTTGGTCATGCCCCGATTTTAGTAGCGACCAAATTTTGGTAACATTGGTTAGGTATAAAATCGAAGAGGCCCCAAGGGCACATTACCTTACACACACTAGCACAGCACCGCAGTACCACGTAGCTCGATGCATGTGTATGGACGATGGCTGCTGACCCTTTTATTATTATGTTTAAAATTTAAAATACAAATCCCACCAAATTTTCGTTCGGTTTCATAATATCTCAACACCTCAATCGGTAACCAGTCGAAATTCTTTTCGCTGCTCGTCAGATGGAGAGCAAACCACATATAAATATGCTGGATCTAATTACAAATAAAATCATCTTTTTAAGAGACAGCACGAAAATTCAAATCTGAAGAGTGGAGGTTGTCTATATTTGGCACACAAGAGTCAGGCTTAGCTTAGGTGGGCTGCAAGCGCAAAACCACGCACCGGACGAGTAATGGCCCAATTCTTAGTACAAAGAATGGTTCTGCTTGTTAGTGATATATTCTAAAAATAATTATAGAGATGATTATATTATTTCTATATTTATGATATTTTAAATAATATGTTATTTTGTCTCTTGAATAAATATCTTTTATATTGATCAATAAGTATATGATTTGTTCGTGGAACTCTTTATTTGTATTTTGATGTTATTCTAAATTATCTCTGATCTTATATTATTATGTGGGACAATTATAATTTACAGATCAACACATGTATTAATTGATGATCATGTTTCATGGATATAAGTATTAAATCAATAATATTGACATATGTTAGAGAACATAATGTTGGATTGACGCACCATGAGACATTGCAGAAATTATTATATTCTTAAGTGTTATCAGTTAGTCTCACACATAGTGTATGTAGAATCCTTAGATCTGATATTGTTATTATTTCTTATATATATAAGAGTTTACTTAGAGATTACCAAACACTACTTCATAACTGGATGGTCATAAAGGTAACTTTCGGGTTTACTATGAAACATGCAGGGAAATATGAACGATCAAGATAGAATTTGCTCCTCCTATATAACTGAAGAGATATCTCTAGGCTCCTCTATGTGGTATTTACTATGAAATATGCAGAGGAATATGAACGATCAAGATAGAATTTGCTCCTCCTATATAACTGAAGAGATATCTCTAGACCCCTCTATGTGGTTAGACTAAAGAAGTGCATGCTCATATCGAATGTAGTTGAGGAGTTAATCACAACTGAATAATCAACTATAGGTTCGAGTGAAGAATCGAGTTATTATAGAATGGCACGCTTCTCACCTTGAGTTTGATCTGGTATTATAAGGTAAATGGATCGGTACAAAAGCACTATATAGATTCGTCTAATATGATCTTTATGTATGTTTGAAAGTTGTTAGATCCTACTATGGACTACTATCGACTTATGGACTAGAAAAAAGTTTTCAGCCCATGGCCAAATATACATGAACCTATAGGATCATACACTTAATGGACTGGAATGATAAGGGTTCAGATGATAGTCTCCGAGTGGGATATGATCTCTACTCGTATCTGATAAAGATCCGATTAAAGGTTATATAAGGAGAGGTGTAGGGGCTGAGTGAGGCATCCCGAAATACATATATTGAAACCCTAGACGCCGCCTCTCATAATCCCTGCCGTGTGCGCTGGTGCTAGCACGCCGACGCACGGTGTTCTATCTCTGGACATATGGACCTCGGTAGAGGCGTTGATCGGGATGATCGCGAGGAGACGATTGGCCGGAGGGCGATCGACTGCTTCCACTACATCGACACGCTCTTTGTTGAATCAGCTGCTTCAACTCTACTTCCGCTGCACTGCGCGTCTAGTGGTAATGATCTATGATCTTTTACTCGTATGGCTTCCTATTTTATGTAGTAAAAAAATTTAATTTGTATTTGTGTAATCTACC
Source organism: Melocanna baccifera (assembly GCA_036346265.1). Lineage (NCBI taxonomy): Eukaryota > Viridiplantae > Streptophyta > Magnoliopsida > Poales > Poaceae > Melocanna > Melocanna baccifera. Next base: position 14,039,197 of record CM070710.1, read on the forward strand.
TATATCCTAATACTGCTATACATGACAAGTAGTCAGCATCCAGCAATGCAAAGGATAAAAGACTCCCACGATCCCTCTCCCCGATTAGAGTTTTGAATTTGTGCAAGAATTGCACGAAGAGCTGATCTTTACGTGTTTTTTAATTACTGATTTGGATAGGGTCGTCTGACTTGTTCGGTTGACTTGGGAGGTGACGACACTTCATCACTCATTTCAAATACCCACCCACGTTCGTATCTACTACGCACAGTACAAATTTTGTGAAGTCTCTAGTACCACACAGAGCACGAGGATATGCTTTCCACTAAATACACACATATGTAGTATGAATAAATAAGATATACCACATCGATTATAAGGATCAAATCTGGATGTGTAGGAACGAACACCCTCACTCCCACCACTCCAGGATCAAATCTGGATGTGTAGGATCAAATCTGGATGAATACACACATATGTATTACTGGGATGTGTGTTTGGTTGGTTTGTTTGTTTCATCCAGTGGTCCCTTCATTTCGAGTATAAAAAACAAAATAAGATGCACCTGTGCCGTCATGCGCTGACTGCTGAGGCGTGTGTTGAGCATACATATATAATCCGCTGAATCCAAAAACAACAAAAGAATCTTGAGATCGAAGGTAGCACACTACTCCAAACTCTCTAAATTCTATGCTTCTTACTACTGGTCAACAATGGATGCTATGCGCTTATTGTGTACCAGCGTATCACAGGTTTAATTCGTCGACAAGAAGTCCCAGTCGGACCGTGCATACAGTTTTGTACTCCCTTCCAAATGCATCGTAGAGGCGACCTTCGCCGCTCACATTTCTTTCTTCCTACGCACATAATAATGAGCTAGGTTGGATCGAGTCATGGAGTTGGTGTGTAAAGACAGAGACACGCTTTGACAAGGTACACCACAGGAGTAGTCAAAGCTGAGCTAGTTCAGACGTATTAATTACGCGATATCAAATGCTCTCATAAATTGATCTTAAGTGTATGTAATTTTGAATGGCAAAGATAAGGCAACAGTGCTTCACTAACACATCACCTCTAAAATGTAAGGTTGACTCCCTGCTTATCATGGTACGGTGCTAGCTCCTCTGCCTTATCAAAGAACGGGATCAAGTGTTTTGTAGAGGGATTCTTAAGGAGCGTATTGGCCGCCCTGCTCGTTTCAATTTTTTTTTAGTTTCAGCTTCTAGATTTAGTTTTTTTTTCACTATTTAGTAATTTATTTTTTCTGAATTTTTTAGATTTTTTGAACTTTTTTATATTTTCCTTTTTTTCCCATGTTCCTTTGCATTGTCCATGGGCTAACATATTTTTTTCTATTTTCATATTCTTTTAAATTTAATTATGTCTAGAAAGTCAAATCAGCTACATAAAAAAAATCGACTATAGTGAAATTTCAGTCAAAAGTCATCGCTAAAACGAACACCCCCATGTGATCAAAATAAAATAACCTGTTGTTTTATGATCCGAATTCTAGTGCAAATTAAGACAGTTTGATTAGTATTTTCTTTGTTCTGCCGTGCGTTTTACGACATAACGATCAAATCTTTGATTCAATCAATGATCTGCCCGGCAGGGCGCGAGCAGTTCTTTTTGCCAAGTTCACCCTAGAGTCCAAGGCGTTGTCCTTTCAATGACATGTAGCTTTCAAACTCTGTTGTATAAATAAATTATTTATCTTTTCTTACCATCAATTTAGACTTTTGTATGAACTAATTAGTGTATGCAGCGTAAGGGTCTGTTTGTTTCAGCTGTAGATTCTGAGAAACAGCTAGTGAGTAGCTAGCTAGTCAGAATCTAGAGAAGCTGGATAACCCCAGCTTCTGGCTACTAGTTCATTTTCTGGATTCTGTAGCTTCTGACTACTTAGAATCTGGATGAAAATCTGGACTGTTTAGGGGAGCTGTAGATTCTAAAAATAGCTACAGCTGCCAGAACCTAAAATAAACAGACCCTAATACTCTTCGCTACTTTTTGTCTACACAGAGAGATTTCCCTTTCGAGAGCACGTTATAATTATATATTTGGTGAATCTGATGTATGCATGTTTGGTTTATTCAATGCCCGATTTCATCCGCAGGTCCCTGAAAAGTGAGAGATAAACATTGCACATGATCATTGGCAATTCGGAGTCAGATTTTGAAGTAGCAAGCAACCAGAGCCCAGCTTGATGTCGAAATAACTAAACTGCTAATCATAAAGCTGTTGGGTTGTCAGATTAACGGAAGAATACATCATTTTTGTTGACTATGGGAAAGTCTTCCTTCTTCTTTTGCTTTTTTGCAAGGAACTTTGGATCTGAGAAGCTTGTAGCGATATTCTCGCGTTGATCGGACGGCTCGTGGCCGAGTTAGCTCTAAGAAGAGGGCTATAACTTCACCTGGAAAATCCCCATATACATAACTCCTATTTAGGATGCAAAATCAAAGAGGACTTTAAAAATCAGATACATATTCTCTATAATTTAAAATCACCTAATATATGTAAGTATCTTAAGCCAAATATTGCAGTACTTTAAAAAAATATATCTTCCACTACAAAATTTTGTTTCCTCCAATCAGCAATTCAGTTTATTTTGTAGGATTGACATCATATCATATAAAACGTATAGTTTTTGGGGTCCGGACATGAAGCTGCCACATGTCCATCGCAATGTTTTACTGTTGGTACTATATGACTGTTCACGTCCAGATGAACCAGGGGCGTCTAATTTGCTGTGCGTTCGCCATCTGTCCGTCCACACCCGATTGCTCTGCCTCCGCTCCGCTCAGCGGCCCCCTCCCCACCCGCAAGAAGCAGCCATGGACGCCTCCCACCGGATCCCCTCCCGACCCCGTCCTTCCACCTCTGCCTCCGCTTCCTTCCGCTTCCCCTCTCGCCATCTTCCTCGTCGTTGCACCCCATAGCCAGTGGCGGAGAGAGGGGGGGCAGGGGGGCCTGGCACCCCCCAACTAATCCTTCATTATTAATCATTAATTACATATTTAATTAGTGCAGATTGGCTCTTTGCAGCTCTGCAGACTGCAGCCGACTCAACTTCCAATAGTTCATAGTTCCAAAAATCACCAGCGCCCGCTCGTTTCTTTTCTTCCGCGTTTCGTGAACTCGCCACGACGCCTGAGTCCTGACGTCTTCGCTCGTAGCCTCGCACCGTCGCACGGAACAATCACCCGATGTCCCGATCACCTGCCGCCTGCCGCCTGCCTTAGAAGGCCGAGACCCGAGCGGCTCAAGGAGGATTGATGGCCTTCTTTGTTTCGCCCCCAACAGGAGCGTGTGAAGCAGCCAAGCAGGTGAGAACTGAGAACAGAGAACAGTGAGAAGACGTCTCTTTATTTCTTGTAGCACGAATGCACGATGTGCACTTTCTGAAATGTACTGCTTTTTATTTCCTTGATTTTTTAGATTGATCAGCAACTGGAGGAGGTGAATCCGCTGGGGCCATGAAACATGGAAACTATGAAACCTGTCATCCATGTTGACATGTTGTTCAATGTTCAACTTAATCAGTAAAAAACAATAATTTTTGCTTTCTTGTTCAGTTGTTCGGTTGTTCCAACTTCTATTTGTTAGAAAGGATTTAATTTTATTGGAAAGGCCTATGAACTTGCTGGTAGTCGTAGAGCTAAGTTTAAGTTAATAGAGATGTAATTTTCTTTGCATTGTAATTTGCGAAACATATTACTCTGATATGTGACTATTAGGTCGGTAAATCTGGTATGATTCATTAGTTCTACTCTACTTATTGTCCATATTGCCCCCCTATATCCAATTCCTGGCTCCGCCCCTGCCCATAGCCCCTGTACTCCTCTATATATTCTCTGCACCACTTGTGGCCGTTCCTCTCTCCTTTGTTATGCCCCCTCTAATTTGAATTAACTGCGCACCAATCGCACGCCCCTCACACTTCAGCTAGGGCTAGACCAGTCCCTTAATTAGTCGGCCGCTACCATCAATGACCGCCGTGGCTCTTTCCAATATAAAATAGTACAATTATAAGTCTATAATAGATATGATCTAACTAATTAATTTGCATCGATCTAGTATAGGTTGCACCATCCAGTAGAACACGGGTTAAGTGTTGGATGAAACCCTCTATGCGATACAAGAGGGGGCTTCTGGAGTGAGTTGTTGGAATCCCACAGTGGTGAAAATCTTAGCAGGTGTGATTTTGCTAGGGAGATGCATTGTAAAGGTTTTGTGGTGACTTTCTTGATCTACATGCATAAGAAAACATACGGAATATAATAAATTGGTTGTCTCTTTGTGGATAAATTTTGCAACCTCTGCATGGTGAAAATTCTTTGAACAGTTGTACCTATAGTCATAGGCAAATATGGGAATTTACTCGAGTGAGTGTCTATTTACAAAATGATGTTTATGGTTAGGATGAAAAACGAGAATGGATGGTTAGAACACTTAGTTTGATTTCCTTTGGGTGGTTGAAACCTAATGATTATAAAGGGTGTATGAACCCAAAAACAACTATAGCATATGATAGATGAAACTATGTAATAAGTGGATAGAACATGCACTCTATTGTTACTGCATACTTTCATATTCTCTAGAAAACATGGTTTAGTAAAGAATGCTAAGTCGTAAGACTTATGGTAACTTTTAACTGAAGCCTTTAACAAATAAAAGAACCCGAGCATTCCTTTGTTAAGCCATGCATTTATGTTTGCATTTTGTGTGTTAGTTTGCAATGCATGGTTGTTTATGTTCGCCCTTGCTCACTACAAAAACTCAGAACCAATGGAACACCCAGATGGAGAAGATGATGGCAGAGACTAGGTCGTTCTCTGTAATAGTTTAGTCATTACCCTAGATAGGCAAAGTTTGATATGGTGATTGTATGCACATATATTATTCAAACTCTTATAAAGTAGTAAGATATCTTTTACCCCCAGTCGCTTGTCTATGTCAAGGTGTGGTCTCACCTTTTTGTTGTTCGCTTTCGCTTTAATTAGCTTTTGTCATGTATACATTTGGCCTGATTGGCCCGTTATGTAAACTCAACTCGGTATTTAAACTATGATCTGTAATATAAGTGTTTGATATGGTTGATATATGTGATGTATAAAAAAATTCAGCATTGTATCTATAAATACTATCTACTGATTTATAAAATAGTACGATAAAAACATAGAGGATTTCAAATTATAAATTTTGGGTCCAACAGCCCCCTCCTGTCGCGCCCCCACCAATTTGGCCAGCTCTTAGGTGATTAAGGAAGGTGACTTCATCCACTTTCTTCGGCGAATAAACTCCTTAGGGCTTGTTCTATGTACTTATACTGTCCCAGCTACACATGATTTTCATCATATAATCTATACTACATTAAAAAAAAGTAACGGTTCCAATTCCCCTGCTGGATCTCACAGAGCGATCATGAATATTTTAATCAGAGCTAAAGAATAAACCATAGCAGCCATCAAATCTGAATCAGCATTTTTTTCCTTGAAGACAATCTGAATCATCATGCGTGCATGTACCTTAGCGATTGGCCGGGTTCGGATCCTCATTTAAGAGAAACGGAGAAAGTAGTAGCACAGTGCTACAGGGCCATGTCATTAATCTTCCACTGGCGTTAGATCAAGAACCAACACTTTGGATCGATTCTCTCTCTGTAATGTTGGTACGGTAGAAACTGACCTGATTAATTCGTCAAAAATTTCGTCTCAATCGGTCCAGATCCGAATGATGCATGGTACGTACTGTTGCTTAGCAGCCCTCAGCCCATCGCCCATACGTATAGAATAACACACTGATCGATGGGATATTTGAATGTATAGAATAATACGTATAATGCTGGCAACATTACTTGTCTCATATCTTAATTAACCCATCGGTTGTTCATCGGACGGTCTAGATAGTTCCACCAGTCGATCGGATCTTCAGACATATAAAATAATACACATAATAATGCTGACAACATTATTTGTCTACCTTTGACAATCCATCCATCGATTGTTCATCCGATGGTGTGCCGACGGCTTACAACCACCGTGAATCCGGGTCTTTCGCTCCTACCTACAAAATCGTGATCGTGCTGTCGATAAAGTCCATGCACGCGCCTCCCCAAGTCAACGAGAATCAAGTGGGAAGGATCCCTGGCCAGACTAAAAACCGCATGGAATCACTCCATCATGCAAGGCACGGACCATAAAGTATGATCAACAAAGCCTAGTCGTATCTTGAAGCCATCATTCTCTCTCGATATTCTATTCCTTAATCGTTGGAGTGTGCAACTGTCATTGCTTAAACCAATCATACCCATGCTTTGAACGTAAGGTTATATTAATTAGTCCTTACTCCTTAGCTATAGCGGCCATTGCTTCCTAAGGGCACTCCTAATGATCCTCGTAAGAGTGTTCATAGCATTAATTAGTCTGCCATATATGTCGGATTTACGTTGAGGTGGAGAGAAAATTAAAGAAGGGAGAGAGGGAAGTAGTGTCTCATGTAAGAACTACTTAAGCACAAAATCCAACACTAAGGGAGAGAGGAAGAGAGAGCTTGGTGAAATTTATTATCTGGTCCCACTGATAGACACATACCACCAACTAAACTTGATGATATCTATAACTATTTCTTGATGATGTAGAAAGTATAAAAATAACACAGCAGTGTTATTAATTGGGAGTGCCCTAAATAACCCTATTCGTACATCTCTCGAGCCAAAAATATTTATTATCTATTTGCCACACAAGAATTTCGTAGAAACATTGTAAATCCCGCACAATTCCAGCAAAATTCTTGATTACAAAAAACTGGGCTTAATTTATGAATTGCTCCCTCCTACCCTAAATACTCTATCTTGTTTTACGCATGCATAAGACCAAAAGACATAAAAAAAATTAACTAGACTACCAATAATTATTATATCAAAATATTATATTCAATACATGTATGTAAAGAATACAAAGTAAAACTAGATATTTATTAGGGATATAAAGATAACAACACACTTATTATTTTGTATTAGAATATGAAACATGTCCTATATTTTTGGACGAAGGGAGTATGAGTCATGCCATAATCCTTGTCAATAAAAAAATTTTAAAGTTCAATCATCGACATATAAAATGTGATTTATATTGGCCACATATGAAATCGGTGTTACTGGATTCATCACGAAAAATGCAAGTTCTGATGATATAAATTTGTTTTAATTTGTAATAATGTTCTATGACAAAAATTAATGCTCAAACTGGCACCTTAGAAGCTGTGTCAATATTCAAAACAGCTTATCTTCGGAGCTGGATGGAGTAAGATTAGTCCACGCTCCATAGCTGCCATGAATTCCCACACAAATCTTCTACTCGATCACACCTTTCTCGAGCTGAGAATAATCTACGCTAGTTAGTGATTAATTAACACAAAAGGTCTAAAAATGGCACTAGCAGCGAATCAAATCGCCCCAACGTGCTCAAAAGTCCACTGCCATACCAGCTAAAGATCAACTTGCACAGTCGGCATATTTTTCCAACCTTGTAGCTGTCATATGTCAACAGTAGTGTGCATGCATTGCATTGCATGAACACTACTAGTTATGTCAACAGTACACACGTGCCTATAAGTAGAGTAGCTAAGCTCACACTTGGTGGTTTGTAGATATCAGTCTCCATTGCTACACACAGAGGGAGGGAAGGGGAAGGTATCGAAGAGATGGCCGGCCGCGAGGGTGCGGCGGCGACGATGTGCACGCCGGCGTTTGTGGCGCGGGTGCTGCGGAGTCGGTGGTTTGTGGTGTTCGCGTCGATGGTGGTGATGGCGGCGTCGGGGTCGACCTACATCTTCGCGCTCTACTCCAAGGAGCTCCGGTCGACGCTGGGGTACAACCAGCAGACGCTCAACATGCTGAGCTTCTTCAAGGACCTCGGCACCAACGTCGGCGTGGTGTCCGGGCTGGTGCAGCAGGTGGCGCCGACGTGGGCCGTGCTGCTCATCGGCGCCGGGATGAACCTGGCGGGCTACCTCATGATCTACCTCGCCCTCACGGCGCGTACGGCGGCGCCGCCCGTGTGGCTCATGTGCATCTACATCTGCGTCGGCGCCAACGCGCTCACCTTCTCCAACACCGGCGCGCTCGTCTCCTGCGTCAAAAACTTCCCGGAGAGCCGCGGCATCGTCATCGGCCTGCTTAAGGGCTTCGTCGGGCTCAGCGGAGCCATCTACACGCAGCTCTACCTCGCCATCTACGGCGACGACGCAAAGTCGCTCGTCCTCCTCATCGCCTGGCTCCCCGCCGCCGTCTACATCTTCTTCGTGCACACCATCCGCGTCATGCCCTACAGCCGGCGGCGCGACGGCGAGGAGAACAATAACAAGCCCTTCTTCTGCTTCCTCTACATCTCCATCGCGCTCGCCACCTACCTGCTCGTCATGATCGTCGTGCAGAAGCAGGTGCCCAAATTCTCCCACGCTGCGTACGTCGTCGGCGCCACCGCGCTGCTCCTCATCCTCTTCCTCCCCCTCGGCGTGGTCATCAAGGAGGAGTACAAGGCCGTCTCGCAGCTCGAGCAGTCGCTTCAGCAGCCTCCGGCCATCGCCGTCGAAGAGCCGACAAATGCGGAAGGCGACAAGTCGTCGTCGTCGTCGTCGTGCGGCATGGGCTGCATCACCAGCATGTTCAAGCCGCCGGCGTTGGGGGAGGACTACTCCATCATGCAGGCGCTGGTGAGCGTGGAGATGCTGGTGCTGTTCGCCGTGTCGGTGTTCGGCATCGGCGGCACGCTGACGGCGATCGACAACATGGCGCAGATCGGGCAGTCGCTGGGGTACCCGGCGAAGAGCATCAACACCTTTGTATCCCTCATCAGCATCTGGAACTACGCTGGCCGCGTCGGCGCGGGCTACCTCTCGGAGATCTTCCTCGCCCGGTACAGGTTCCCCAGGCCGCTGGCACTGACGGCCGTGCTCCTCCTCTCCTGCGTCGGTCACCTCCTCATCGCCTTCGGCGTGCCGCAGTCACTCTACGCCGCGTCGGTGATCATCGGCTTCTGCTTCGGCGCGCAGTGGCCGCTGCTCTTCGCCATCATCTCCGAGGTGTTCGGGCTAAAGTACTACTCCACGCTATTCAACTTTGGTTCCGCGGCGAGCCCCCTCGGCGCCTACGTGCTCAACGTGCGCGTCGCCGGGCGCATGTACGACGCCGAGGCGGCGAGGCAGCACGGCGGGATGGCCGTCGCCGGGGACAAGATCTGCAAGGGGGTGCAGTGCTTCAAGCACGCGTTCCTCATCATCACGGCAGTGACGTTCGCCGGCGTGCTCGTGTCGCTGGTGCTGGTGTGGAGGACGAGGAGCTTCTACAGGGGGGACATCTACGCCAAGTTCAAGGTGGCGCCGACCACGGCGGACGGGAGCAACAGCGGCACCGAGACGGCGGACGGGACACCGGAAGAGAAGAAGAAGGACAAGATCAAGAAAGAGGCCGTTAATGAGGAGTTGAACTGATGACTAACCTATAGTTTTCTTGGATTTAAGCAATGTTTGGAGAAGATGGAGAGTTGAAACAACTTGTGTTTGCTGGTGAATCTCTACTGTTTGTGGTGTTGGATGTGATATGGTTTCGATGGTAAATATAGTTTTTCTTTATCTCCTGATTGTGTCTATCGATTGGTAAGTATATACTTCACATTGGGTTACTTGTAAGAGTGCAATTTGATACTAGTACTCCAGTCACCAAGTCCTGAGACGAACTGACGAGATCTGAGGCCCTGAATTAAACGAGCTGCTGGTCAACGGTTGTCTCGGAGGGCTGATCACAGTTACTGTTTGTTCAAATTCATATTTAAAATCACCCCAAAAGGAAATTTATTTCAAATTTGAATTCTTAGCTGTAAAACTTGGGATCGGGTGCTTGGTATGACGAGGCAGTTGACTGCAAATTAATCAGTTTAGGAGGAGCTTCTGTTCTCATTCTATATTGCAATGGTTTCAGCTTCACCCCTTTCCTATGTATCCTCCATGTCTGTTTTGCTCGAAGTTATGGAGCTAATGGTATCCTGATCCTTCACCTATTATTCATTCAATATTCAGAAAATGCAGAGGTTTGGGGCATTTGAACGGACCTGCACTCTCCTTCGATCTCAGAATTCTGATATCTGAAGTGGTCACTTCCATCTTCTCTTATGGTGCTCCTCTACGGAAGCATGCCGCAACACCAAGCAGATCTTTCATGTGCAACTTGCGAGGCAGCAGATTATGATCATGGTAGAGTTGTGACTTGAGAACCGCAAAGCATAATCTCCAGCACCCTAAAATAGCCAAAATTTGGTCGGACATTTACTCACGACAAAAATCAGCTTGGGCGAACAACCATCAACAGTACCCTGAACGAACTCAGACCACTAAAGAAAAAAACCAAATATCGGATTGAGGGTTATGATAGGTGTTCCTGGTCCTCTTGGGTACACAGAAAACCTACCAAATAGAACTTTTAACTGCAAACTGAACTTAAGGAATATAAATAACAAATCGCCCCCTAAATGCAAAAAATTCCAAGCTGAATTTAACTGCAAAAGTATGAACAAAAGAGCTATAAGCATGAACACAAAAACATGACCCTTTAGCAATGCCTCACAAGAAAGGCCATTCCAAAATCTGCAGGTTTTCAACTTCCCCATTAGAGCAGGACAAATCGCAAGTTGAGCAAAAAGCGACTAATCATGCAAAATAAGTCACCGTGCTATTGGAGTACTCTTATGAATAAAATTACCATACGCAGAACCAATTTGTTAACTGAATACATCAAATACAATCTCCCAAACTAAACAAGAGATTTTGACTGCAATGATTAACAGCAACATGCTATTTGGCAGAGAAAGACACACAATACAGTTAAAAATCGATAACCCAACATTTTCCTTTTCCTATACATGTTTTGAGCTCAAATATTTTGATACCAGAATTCCTTCACTAACCTAAAATGAATTCCATCTAAACCACAGCTATTCTTTTCAGGGAACCATATTGCATCTTATTGTGCATCAAGAAAAGGTAGAATTGTCCATTCACGAATATTACAAACATTCTTTTAATACCCATCAAATTATGCACATTAGAGATCATGGTTCCAGAACAAATAGCATGGGCTGTATCTTATTCACAGAAACGAACAGAAATAAGTGCACTTTACAGATGACAGTGAGGCAAGACCATGCAGCCTTAAGATTGGAACCCGTGGATGACTGCTATTTACAAAGGCATAAAGATCCAAAACACGCTGATGACCACATAACAATGAATATATGATCTTCAGCAGAATGTTTGGCGTGTCTAAACTTGGATACTACCAGTTCTCTTTGACAATCTTTGACTTCTCAAATATGAACTTCCCTTCCTTGTACTTCTGTGTCTCCTCATATGCTCTCTCATACTTCCAGCCCAACACCTCACGGCAATCATTGCAGTAGATATCAGCAACTGTGTGTAGTCCCGTCATAAGTTGCCTGTCCTCCTTCGCCCCCACAACTACATTCATGGCATGAGAAAATAGAAAGGCACGGCCATTCCTCCCCTAAAACAAACAAAACATCAAGAGAGAAAGCATCATCCTCCAAGCACTAGCAGAAGGTCCAAATGGCACATTGCCTATAAAGAATTTCGGGTACTGTACTTGGGGTCACCGGTTTTGAGTTGTACTTTTAGCATACAGATGTTATATCGTTGTACATTTCAAAAAAAAAGATGTTTCGTTTTTAATGTGTAAGCAATTCATTTTAGTTTGAATATCAGTTAGATGTTGAATGAAAAGTACAACCATGTGGTCATGAAGCCTAAAAGCGCAATTAGAATCGCAAGCACACTGAACAAAAATGTGTGATAAACCCTGTACATCTTTACCAAATTCATCTTGATCTGAATGGGAGTGGTATTATTTATGCTATAGCCTGCAAGACAATACAACTATACAAACCGTGACACATGAACTTCTCGAGCTCTAACAATTGTTCTCCCAAACTGCACCACCAATCAGAAAGATTACTGCATCAATGTTGCACCATCTATCGCCACTCATGTAAAAAAAATGCGCTACTTGATCATCGGACATCCAACCAGCCCACGCCTCCTCGCTAGTAAATCTAACAAGCGCGCCTGCTATCAAAAAATCGATCGATTCTTAGCACAAACAGAGGCCCTCCTAAGCTAGATAGGTAGGTAATCAGCTCCTAACACAGAACACACGAGTCACGGGGAAGGAAAGGCTCCTGGGCTCTCGACCTGAAAGGCCTTGGAGATGACGTCGTCGTGGAGGCAGACGTGGTTCCGGCAGTTGCAGCAGCTGTACACGCGCGGCCCCACCAGCTCCGCCATGGGCAACGCTCTTAGGACCTCCTCACCTCAACCAATCCTGCAAAGAATCAAGCAGAAAGTATGCACATCAAGATCCTATCAAGAAACACCAATTCACTCCACTCACGCCTCATCCAGGGGTAGCACCGCAATCTATTAAAACTTGAGAGTTGGAATCGCATCAAGAACTCAAGAAACAGTGATGGTCCAAGAACCCTCTGGCTCCCGAATCGGGAGAGAAGCAGAGAAGGCCGAAATTGAGAGATTAGTAATCAAACGCGGCGGCGACAGAATCCGACTACTCACCTGTCGGGAGCGGCCGGGAGGTGGGCGTGGAGACTGGAGAGCGGCCGAAGGGAAGGAGGGGATTAGAGTAGAGACGGCGCTGGGGTTGGGACTTGGGATGAGAATACCGTGAAGGCGACGAAGCTGTTTTTGGTGAGACGGTGAGAGATTGGAGAGGGAGGCCAACAGGCAAAGCAAGATTCCGCGCAAAAATAATCAAATCGTCTCTAAGGCGTAACTGAATTATCTTCTCAAAAAAAATGGAATTGAATTATTGATAAACGGTCGAGATCATGCGAAATCTAATCAGCATTATGTGGAATCCATCGTGCTAGAGAAAATAACTTCGTTGTAAGCCCTTGGCCACCATGACGAGTTGTGTTTGTGTACCTGTGTTTGCATCTCGATAATCTCGAAATACGTGGGAAAAAAATATAAGTGTAAAACTAAGAAAAATATTTTTTTCTGAACACACAAAAGGCCCGTGAAATTAAAAAAAATTCTTGAAACATTAGTAGAGGCTTTTGAAATTAAAAGAACTCTTGAAACATTAGTAGACATGGAACCTGCTAGAATATATGAACTTTCAAAAATTCTCCTGTTGAAAACAAAACTAAGGTCCTGATCGTTTCGATTTTTTTCGGTTTCAGCTTCTAGCTTCAGCTTTTTTTTCACTATTCACTACACTATCCACTAACTCATTGATGTTTTTGATCACTCTGATGTTTTTCATTTAAAACCAAAAGCCATCGCTATTCCGATCACCCCCTAATTGAGTTAAGCTGATAAGGATTGCGATTAGCCAGATCTTGAATTTATAACTTCTATACACTGATATCATATTAAGTTATATGTACTAATAAATCATCCAAAAGCTTAAAGTTGATAATAAAAAGTGGACAATAAACTTCAACAACAACATTATGATTTGACAAGTAGATAATACATCTTGCATATGCCCTGTTCCTGAGTCAAAGAAATCATGTCAATGACACTTGACATGTGTTAGCATTATAACCGTGTGTATATGAAAAATATTGAACACGACCTTTTAGAGAAAAAGTGTGAATTGTTGAATATATATTGCTTTCTAAAAAGTAACCGCAAGCATGTTATGAGTCTTTTCTAGCAAAAACTACAGATAAAGAAAGGGTATTTGACACAATCAATGGGGTTTAACCCAGCCTGATAAAAATAATAAAAAAAGATTGTAGGAAAACAATACTAATTTATTAAAAATAAAAGTCTGGCTAGACCAAACTGGGGCCTGTGTAACATCCTAATTTTTTTCTCTTCAAAACATTTTATTTAAAATAGGATTTACAAAAATCTTCATTATTTTCTGGGAATATTAATGCTTAAATGAATATTCATTAAAATGATTTAATGTGAATAAAAATAACCTATATTAAATCAAAAACTATTTTATTTGAGTTTATTATGTTAAAAAGTATTTCCAAAAATTTTTCAGAATTTTTACGAGATCATGTACTATTTTTATTGGCTTATTTGAATTTCTAGTATTTTGTAAAAAAATAAAAAAACTATTTAAAAGTCTGGAATGCTTCGTGGTCCAAATTGTTTCCCAGCCCGCTTCTCTATCTCTCTCGCCCGTCTGCGCCAAAGCCCATTTCCTTCGCCGCGCCACGTCGGCCCGTACCCACACCTGTGTCGCACCCACAACTGTCAGATGACTCGCGCTACCGTTGCCACTGACAACTTGTCCTTAAGATTATTATTTTAAAAATTTCAAGCCTTAGATCTACTTGTCCTTTTTGTAGTTATAGCCACGCAGCTTGACAAGAGACAAATCGCTTCTTGCCATCAGTCAACGTGAGTTTGCATCATTGTCCAACGTTATAGTCAATGGCTACGAGAATATGAAAAACCCTAACAGGGAAATATCAAGTGAAAAGCACCATTTCCATAAAAACTCTATGAAAACTGTAAGTAAAAGTTTTCTATACCCGTAGTGTCTCATGGTGGGTCAATGTAACATAATTTTTCTAACATATGTCTACATTATTGATTTGATATCCCATATTCATAATTTGTGAAATATGATCATCAATTAATACATGTACTTATATGTAAATAATAATTATCCCATAATATAATATAAGATCAGAGATAATTTAGAATAATATCAAAACATGATTAAAGAGTTTCACGAATAAGTCACATACTTGTTGATCAATATGAAAAACATTTATTCAAGGGACAAAATAACATACTATTCAAAAGATCATAAATATAGAAGTGATACAATCATCTCTATGATTGCCTCTAGAGCATATCACTAACAGCTAAGAACATGGCAAGCTATTTGGAATGAGAGGCCTCTGTTTTGGTCCGGCCAAGCTCAAGAATTTATTTGCAGCCTGGTGGTGAGCGATATAGGTAAGTATATTGTCTAATAGAAGTTATCGTTCCATTTAAAAAAAGAGTTCCCGGGTTAACCTTTCATACAACCCATTCAAATTTTTTTTTGAAGAAGTTCACTTTACCCCCCCCTTGAACTTATAGCCCGAGTCTAGAAAATACTCTCAACTATAAAATCATTTACTCCCCACCCCAAATAGTAAAACCAGGACCGCTAGAACTAGTTTGATTAGTGGTTTTTGCCATGTGGCCTGTTTTTTTGTTGACGTGGCATCACTTAATTAATCAGTAAATAAAAACTAAAAAAGGCATCCACATTAGTAGCCATGTCACCATCCCTTCCCTTCTTCCTCCCTCTCACACATTCATCTCTCTCTCTCTTCTTGCCTCTTCCTCCCCCGCCGCACGACTCACCCTACCAAGAAAACTGCATATCATAGTACACAAACCACTCACAATTCACAAATCCATAGTAGAAATTAAACATCTCAAGATCTAGTCAAACCATGTCTTGTTCTGTTCAGATTAAAGGAGGAGGACCACCGCCCCCAAATCACGGTATTCTTGCTCCGTTTTATATTTGGGCATGGAGGAGAACCACCACTGTCCTCTCATCGACCTTCACCTCCATGATGGTGCGCCTATCCATGTGCCCGCCACCATCCTTCACATCGGTTGAGGCTACCGCACCTACGCCATGGAAACAAAGAAGAAGAAGAGATCTAGGGAGAGAGAGGGAAAGAAGGGGAAGAGTAGTAGAAGTAGTCGGCAATCGTGGGCTAGGGACAGTCATACAGTAGCTATCATCGACGATGGAGCTCGGGCTCACTGGATTTTGGAAAGGAGAAGAAAGCATGGGAGAGAAATGGAGAGAAAGAGTAAAGACGAGGAAGAAACCCCTTCAGGGGCTGAAGAGAGGGAAAGAAGGGGAAGAGTAGTAGAAGTAGTCGGCAATTGTGGGCTAGGGGTAGTCATACAATAGCTATTGTCGACGATGGAGCTCGGGCTCATTGGATTTTGGCAAGGAGAAGAAAGCATGGGAGAGAAATGAAGAGAAAAAGTAAAGACGAGGAAGAAGCCCCTTTAGGGGCTGAACTGTAGGCCCATCAGCTTTGTTATTTTTAGCTATACATGTACAAGTGGTTGCCATATCATCAAAATTTGAACCCATAGATGCCACCTCGATCAAAATCGGGGTGGTTTTTGGTGAAGGGGGTGATTTACACTAGTTTTGCTAGTTGAGGGTGGAAAGTAAACAGATTTATAGTGAAGGGTATTATTCAGACTCAGATTACAAGTTCAGAGAGGTAAAGTGGACTTCTTCCATTTTTATATATTCAAATATATGTTTTGGTCAAATATAGCATAGCAATAGAGATTATAGTAATATATACATTACTACATTGTAAGTTCTAAACTTTGATTCAGTACCCAAATTATGCTTGTATGTAATATTGTCATCGCAATAGCCTCGGATTGTAAAATATTAAAAAATCATACAAATTTCTTTTCAATATCAAGGATTCACATGATATATTCAATACAACTAACAAAATGCCAATGGAAGACACACAAAGACAAACACCCCCACACAGGGTCCATTTATTGATTTATGCAACACAGTAGATGGATTTTCAAATAGAAGGCTATACGTTACATTACAATAGGTAAGCAACTTACCCAACACCTACATAATAATTTAATAACTTACATTGCAACCAAGAGAGCAAAAGTGAAAGGCATGAAGAAGAGCTCGACTGTAAATCTCACAGTTATAAGATGATGAAGATGATGATGATGCCTTTACCATGGCAACGCCACAGCCATGTAGTTGTGGGCGTTTATTGAAAAATACAACCCGTGTGCTATTTATCACATAAGTTTGACATCACTAATATCAAGGATGTCCTCCAACTTAGAAACCCTCACCACATCATGGTATGGTGATCGCTTTATTTGAAATATTCTAGTAATTAATTAATGTAGATGTCATTGTTGGAAGTGAGGGCTTTTTGGGAATTTTCCAATTTTGTTTTCGAAAAAAAGGAAAGAGGCCTTGTCAGGGAGAGAGGAGAGCCTTATCCAACCGGGCTTCGACCATTTCTCCTAGCCGCTTGAGGGAAACGAGGATCGACTCTATTCCCACCTCCTCGCTGCCAGTGGATTTGACGGTGACCATTGGTGATGGCACGCTTTCTCTTCTCCTATTATACTCGAGCTCTTCTTTGTAACATCCCAATTTTCAGAGTTATTTGAAGCTTTATAAAATAAAACATACCATTTGGATTTTTTTGGATTTAATATAAGCTTAAATTAAAATTTTAATTATTAAAATAATTTACTATCACTAAAATAAACACCAACATTTGCTTAAAATATTTTATTTAGATTCCTTGTGCCTCAAGGATTTTCTATGAATTTTTCGGATCTAATTGCTATTTTCTAGAGCTCTTTTGATTTTATTTGAATTTATGAAAAAATAGAAAACCCTCAAAATCCTAAAACAGGTATGGGCTGAGCCCATTACTGTTTATTCATCCCGCTTAGCCCTCAGTAGTCTGATCTTCTCAAAGCCACGCGTCAGCCATCCGAGGATCTCCGCAATGTTTATTTTTGAATTCTCCACTGTCCATCCGATCCTTGCTGTGTCGCTTATCACCGATCAGCAAGCTTGTGCACTGTTCATCTTTGTTCCTGATTGAGACCCCGTCTTCATCGCCGTCTTGGCGTCCATGCCATGCATGATGTGGTTTCTTCGATGTTTGTGCATATATACCGATGCGCTCCCCTCGTGTTCTGCACCCGTCGCTGCTCGCCCACATTTCTCGCCTGTGCATGCCTCAGACTTCTCGACATTCACGCTATTTAAGCTGAGCCGATTCCACATCACAGTAGGATTTCTTAATTTTTAGTATTTTTGCTTTAGATGTAATTTTCTAAGAGTCTGTTCTCTCCCGTCCTAGCTTCGATTGATCCTGTTCTTTTTTCTAAATTCATCTAAAATCGAGCACTACCTTTTAGCTCTTGTTTGGAAGTTTTTAGAGTTCATTTAACTTTATTTTTGTACCTTATTTATTTTCTCTTTTGTTAGATCATGTCTTCGAAGGAGCGGGAGTACCACTAGAAGATTAAGAATTTATAACTAAGAAAGGCCAAGGCAAGTCATGTGTTTTTATCATGTTAAATCTAGTTTTTAAATTTATTATTTATTATTTTATTTTAAATTATCATGCATTGCTATTTTATTACAGACACTTGTAGCTGGTAGTTATTGTCCAATTTGCTTAATCCCTCACTTGATAATTTTAATGCTATGATTCCATTGTCACCATAAGATGTGTATTTATTTAGTAATACAATACTAGTTGTCACATGGGTTGTACATTTAATATGCTTAGTCATGCTTATAGTCATGTTGGGTTTATCATCATATGTAATCAATTAATTAATTTGACTTAATGAGATGTTGAATCGTGATTGTAGCTAATTTGATAAAATTTATATGCCATAATATTGGTGTATTATTAGTGTTGGTTATACAAAATTGATTTTCACTTGAACGAGTGATCATGCAATAAAGGGGAAAGTGTGGATTCACTTCGAGGATGTGAAAGTCTCGCCTGGGTAATATCTAAGGACTTAACTTTGCGCACCATTGATCTGAGTATTACCGTGCAACCACATGTCTAGTATAGGATAGACCTGGCTGATTAATTTATAATATTTTAATTTTGATTTTGCCATTGTGATGAATATGGATGCTGATTTTCATGAGGCGCAAGAGGGGTGTGATACAATACCCTAGCGAATGAAATTGAGTTGAGGTTGAGCATTGTAAAGACCTTGTTATGATTTTCTTTAACATGACAATGATACATTATGTGGGTAAAGTTGTGCAACATCTGTAGAGTATAAAACTATTCGAATAGCCGTGTCCTTGGTTATGAATAATGCTAGATGATTTCACATGAAGAGTAGATATTTTATAAAACTTGGTTGGAATAACTTTGAAAAGTGAATGGTTAGTTCACTGGTGGTGGTTTAAATTCGTGAATGGTTAGTTCACAAGAGGTTTATTCAATTCTTTTGATTATTTATTTAATATCATTTTATTTAAAGTTCACTTTCAATCTA
This sequence comes from Melocanna baccifera, assembly GCA_036346265.1. Taxonomy (NCBI): domain Eukaryota; kingdom Viridiplantae; phylum Streptophyta; class Magnoliopsida; order Poales; family Poaceae; genus Melocanna; species Melocanna baccifera. Next base: position 14,058,313 of record CM070710.1, read on the forward strand.
TTTATTGTATTTACTTTAAATTATTGCTTTCTGCGAAATAACTTTTCAGCTATTTGTTGGTAAGTCTTGCATATTATATTGCATCTTTATTATAAATGACTTGCTGAGTATCAATGTACTCACGGCTTTATATCTACTTTTGCTCAGTTGATGAAGAGGAACCGTATCAGCAGGAGGTATCAGAAGGAGGATACTTTGATGACTTTACGGATTAGGACTACGCTTCCCAGTCGATTGCCTATGGGCATGTTGAATGGCTACTATGTTTATTTCTAGTTTTTGCTGCTAGTTCGTAAGCCCTTCATGCTATTATTTGTAAACTTGGCCATAATATTATACTCTGATGGTTATTAATATTTGAGTTTGTTTCTTTATTAGTCGTGCATATGGTCAATATTTCATCTATATTTACACTATGTGCACTAGCGTGATTTTAGACTAGTGCGATATATACAGAGAGTTCGAATTTGTATATTTGGGTCTTAGCATTCTTCTTCTTGGATCGGTCAAATATATTCCCCTTTCTCTTTTCCCTCACCACTTTCGATCTATGCTCATGTTCCCTAGGTATTCGGTCGGTTGCGCTCCTCCAACGAGCGGTGGTGGTGTGCGATTTCTTTTGGGGTTCCATCTCTAGCAATGTGAAGCCTATTGACCCGCGGTCTTGCTGTTGGCATCGATTGGCCCATAGAGGGCAGAGTTGGCTAGGGTTGTGCATGAGCAGCATCGGCTTCAACATCACATTGGTGCTCTTTGTCCAAGGGTAAGAGATCCTTGGTGGTGGTGTGTTGTCAATTTCGGTCCTTGTTCGGTCATGACCTTGCGGTGGTGATGTCCTGTGCACATTATTATTGCTCGAGTTTGGCTTGTGCGGCATTCTTCAGTACCTCGACTTCGTGCCCTGGTGTTGTCTAGTGCAGGGAGGTGGCTTTGTATCTCCATTAACTACGCTGTGAAACTGTGATCTAGTTGGCAGTGATAGATTTTCTGGTTCATCATTGATTACAACGTGCCTAGCCGATTTGCTTCTTAGTGTCTTCGAGTGCCACTAAACCATGAGTTTTGCTGGCCCTTTACAGTTGTTAATAGTGCAATTGTGTGCCATATTAGTTTGGTGTCATATTTGTTTGATTGCTCATATACACTAATTCTAGGAGACATTGCGATAAAGTTGTGGGAAAATTGAGTGCTCGATGAGGGTTTTAGGTCTATATGAAATTATTGTGATTGTTTAGGATGTTCTGGTAGTGTTTGGGGCTGTCAGTTGCATATTGTTGCTGCTGTCCTATACTTGCCGAAGGCCTAATCTTGACCATCTACTACTGTGTTTGATATAATTGTCTAATATATATGTTATTACTGCAGTTATTTACATTGTTATTGTTTCTGAAATAATTCTAGATTAAGGTGGTAAGTTTTTGGATCCAAATCTAGCGAAATATCTAGAGATAGTTGCAATAATTACTGATTAAAATATATACCTATTATATCGAGGGTGTCTTGTATCTAAATACAGGAGCAGCTGATATATGAGGGCAATTACCATCTAAATAATAATTTGAGTAATATGCTAATTGATTACTTGTTTACTCAAGTTTTTGTTGATGTGATTTCAATGGTACATGACTTGAGCCCCAAATCATATACTATGTCAAGTATGTAAAGCGATGATAAATCCTCTTTTATATAGCTCCTTGTTACCAAATAGTGACATGCACATTTCATACCTAGATTACACGATGGGAGGAATGGTGACGTGAAAGGAAATAATAGCAGAAAGCAGCTGATGGTGCCTGACACTCTCGATGCAAAATAGGTTACAGGTAGCGGTTAGTTTAGCGTTGGTTTATAGTTTTTTTACTATAGTTGGCTTATTTTTTACTATAACTGAGTTGATTTATTTGACATAATTAAATTTAAAAAAAATAGAAAAATAGAAAAAAAATGTTACCCTAATACGGACAATGCAAAGGGATACGAGAAAAAAGAAAAGGCAAAAAAGTTTAAAAAATCTAAAAAAATAAAAAAGATGAAATTACTAAATAGTGAAAAAAGTAGAAACCAGAAACAGAAACTGGTTTTAACCTAAAATAAGCATAGCCATAATCATTGCGAGTGGAGAGGAGATGGCTGGTGTAGGTTGTGATAAATTGTGTTGCAAGCAATAGCTCTAGCCATGGAGGCACCGAGCCACCGACCCCCTTTCATTGAGAACACAAGGATGCTTTAGGCTTGGACTGCGATGTGAGATTAGTAAGAGAAAGGATGGATCACATTTATAGTGAGATCAATAGGAAATGCTTGTATTCTTTTCTGTAAAACCACTGGAGTAGAAAGTTGTTCTGCATAATCTGTGGGGCTGAGAACTGACATGCATGCCAAAAAAAAGTTGGGCCCACATATCTTTTATAGTATTCTCATAAAAGATTCAGCATTTAGCATTATTCTGAACATTCAGCATTTTCTCATTGCAACGGATGGCTCTCAATCCTTGTTAGGTCATGCGCAACATGTCTTGTGTGCATCGCAGTATCTTTGTTCATGAAAAATTATTTTTTTTTGTGAGCGTTATTCTGTTTATGATGTGTAACCTGTGGTATGAGAGCGAACAATCGTGTTGCCCATGTGAGCAGATCGTTCTTGAGAACGTAAAATATTTGAAACAATCATGCTATATAATTCATTGATTTTATATAAGTCACAAAGTGTTACACATATATATATAGCTATGCCAGGCAGATAAGTAGACAAATGAAAAACCATGCAAGTGTGAAATCATACCAGACAGGTGAGAGAGCAAGTGTGAAAACATACCAAATGTGAAACCATAGAAGGTATATATGAAACCATGCTAACAGTTCTCACTCCTTGTTACTTCATTGCATGAATTGGATTATGCGCCTTATAGTATCTTTGTTAAAAAAACTTATCTTTTCTATGCACGCTAAGCTATTCGTGATGTGTAATTAGTAATACAGGAGCAAACAATCTCTAATTGAACATGAGTTCGCATGTAAACTTTTACTTAAAAGAAAATTGCACTCAACCCCCAATTATTTTTCATGAGTTGGGAAAATATTAGTTTTTTTACAATTTGCCTAAGTCATGGAAATTCGATCTATCATTTTAGTTTTAGGATTTTAGCTATTCCCATTGTCTATGTTCGACAAAATTAGTTATTGTAGAAGCCGGCATGCCAATCCAAAATAGATACTCTTCTCCGTTTTTTCCTCCCTTCCCTGATCGAGAAGTAGGGCTGTGCATTCGGTTTTTTCGGTTTATACGGTTCGGTTTATACGGTATATACGGTAAATACGGTGTTAGTAATTCGGTTATATACGATATTTTTAGAAATACGGTTCGGTTTTGGTAAATCCCAATTTATTTCGGTGTGGTATCGGTAAATACCGTATTTACCAAAGTTAACACGAATTGCTAACGATATAGCGACTAGCGAGATGAGTAGACGATAATACATATACTACTAGCTAGCAAAAACCGATGGGAGTAACATACAATACATATACTACTAACATATACTACATATACCGAAATATAATACATATTTACCAAAGTATACTACATATACTACTAACATATACTATTACATATACTACTAACATACACTCAACTTGTACTAGTTCGGTTTTTTCGGTTTTTAGCCGGTTTTTCCCGAAAAAACCGAACTCAAAAAAACTCTAAAATCTGATAACCGAACCGAATACCGAAAATCGGTCAAACCGAGTTGACCGGTTCGGTTCGGTTTTTTCGGACCGGTTTTTTCGGTTCGGTTAAAAAATGCACAACATGACTAGCTAGGAGGCATCCATTATGGTGCCATCCATGTCACTCGATTGTGAATTATAAAGATAAGAGTTTTGAGTTGAATTATATTTTAGTTCAGTATATTCAAATATACAACTCTAAAGTTCTTTGGAATTTTTGGTGGTCATTAGCTATTTTCATATTTATTTGAATTTTGAAAGCATATCCAAAAATCATAAATAAATTTGAAATTTCATAATCTCTATAGTCTTAATTTTGTTGGCTTGCCTCTCTCCCTATCTTTCTCTTCCGGGCCATAGCCTGCCTTTTCTCCCTCTCTTTCTTGCACCATAGCTCACTTCTCCAAACCTCGCCCAAATGTGTCAGCCCACCTATGCAACCCTGTTGATTGTTGATGCTTGATTATATTTTCTCATTTATTATCATTTTATACGATATTCTGTGCTTAATTGTGCCATTTGGCAATGAACCGTAATGATTCCCAAAGATGTTGGATATTTTAGTGATGTGCACGAATATGCTGAAAAGTGTTATATTTGGCTAAAAAGAACCAACAAATTGTTTCCTAAAAAATATGCCAAAATGAACTTTATCAAATGACAAATTTAAGGTCACCGTGACATCCGCCTCGTTGAAATCATCAAAATGCATATATTATTTGCCCAAATTGGATGTCGGATGAGAAAAGTTATGAATCTTGGAAGCTGTCGGAGCCCAGCTTGCTAGGCCTAGGCCTAGTGTTACTTGGCCTAGGCCCGGTCCTTTACCTGCTGGCGTGCAAAGTTTTGAGATCTCTTTTTAGCCCAAATTGAAGACTAAGGACAAAGCACGGTCCAGTGCCACCCTAGGGTGCTACCTCATGCTCCCCCTACACCGGGCAGCGCCAACTGCTTGTCTTCCCTGTTTTCGACCGGGACTCTTCCCCCACGGGTCCGGCTGGCATGCAGAGTTTTGAGACCTCTTTTTAGCCCAACTTGAAGATCAAGCACAAAGCACGGTCCAGTGCCACCCTAGGGTGCTACCTCATGCTCCCCCTACGCCGGCCAGCGCCAATTGCTTGTCTTCCCTGTTTTCGATCGGGACTTTTCCCCACGGGTCCCTATATAAAGAGGAGGCCCTACCACGCCAAGACCATCAAAGAAATCCATTGAAACACATCGAAATCGCAAAATTAGTGTTAGCTATCTAAACAAGTCACTAAGAGTGCAGAGTCGTGGAACCCTAGCGCCACTAGGTGCTGCCTTGGTGCCGACCAATGACACCTCTGCGCTGCTGAAGAATCTAAATATGTCATTATAAGTTAATGATATATTTTAGTAATTAATGATAATCATATTATGAGACCAATATTTTTCATGAATTGGTTGAATAGGTAATATCCTATAATGATGAAGACTTTGGATAGCATCATGAGTTTATCGTCATCAAGTCAAGATTCGAGATAAAGGATGGCATTATGTGTTGATAGGCATCAAGTCAATCCCAAAGAAGAGATGATCATGAGATGATAATAAAATAAATAGAAGGCCCATCATTTGTTGTGGAGGGCAATTGGAGAATGCATCAAGGGTTGATGCATATCAAGACAAGAGCCTGGATTTGAAGTGAAGATGTTCATCATAAAACTTCAAGAGATCGTGCAAGGCAAAGGTATAATTAGCATTGGCTAAGAATATGATCCTAGTTTTTTTACCGGTCTTAGTGTTTAGTTGGTAGATCGGATTGCTAGTATCAGTTGCTGTAATATTAAAAAAGAGTCATGTCTAGTAGTTTAAGTATCATCATATGTTGATAACTCAATTTCACTTGCTCTAGCTCTCTTCTGGCATGATGCTAGTATTTGCGAATGTATTTTGTAAATAGTTATAACTCATGCATAGTTCTTGTGACATGTGACTCAGATTTGCAAACATATTTTGCAAATAGTTAAAGTCTTTCTTCCCTACTCTTTGCGGAATGATGCTTAGATTTATGAATGGTTAAAGCTCATGCATAATGCTTGTAGTATGTGACTTAAATTTTTAAATGTGTTTTACAAATGGATTGAGTCCACGTACCTAATCATTGTGGCATGATTCTAAAATATGCAAGTGTATTTTGCAACTTATTATGAATTATGCTTTGACTTTTGTTTGCATGGTACTATAATTTTTTAATGTATTTTGTAAATATGTCAAAGTATATGCACTATCTCTACTGGAAAATTCCAAGGCAGTCTGACTGGCCATTTGTTGGTGGTCCAACCAGTTGTGGTATGGCTGTGTGACTGGGCAGTCTAGCCAGCCACGATTCAACCGGCCATTACTTGGTAGTTAGACCAGCTCACGGTGTGCGGTCAGATCGTTGCAGTATGATCGGTTGCACAGTTCGACTGGGGTTTTGTTGCTGATTGCCTTTTTCTAGAGAGTCGCTTTTCCTGAGTTTTTGGACCAACGGTCTAACCAATATGTTTTTTGGTCTGACTGACAGGAGGTCCAATCAGCCCTCTGAGAGCAGTTGAAAGCATCTAGGCCTCTAAATTCAGGGTTTTGGTAATTAATGATGATTTATAAATATGGAACGAATGTGTGTGCTAAGATGTATAGACAAAAGTCTTATGTGTGCAATGGATAAGAATAATCTGCATGAAAATTGATGTCGAGAAAGATCAAGAGACAAAGCGTAAGGTCAAGCTCTATTATATTGGTTTTGGTGATAATGACAAATACTTGTATGGGACTAATGTGTTTGATTGATTATGATATGGCTTAGTCTCATTTGGATAAAAAGGTGAAATCAAAGAGGTATGCATTCGACACTTACATTCATTTACATCTTAGTGCATTCCTTTTATCTAAAATATAGATTAAACTCCACCAAAAGTCTAAGATGAATATGTGCATATGCTTTTGTTATATATTCTTGTATGCACACATTTAGGGGGAGTTTATTCTATGTTTTGTGATTTCATTAGTATTGATCCATGTTTCCTTCTCCACATCCATTGGGATCTTTATTTTGAAATATATCATTTGAGTATATAAAACTTGTGTAGTTCATATATACTCACATTGAATCATATTGCATTACACTCAATTATTTGTGTATGGGACTAATGTGATTATCAAGTGTTTGAAATGTTTAGTCCTGGATGTTGATTGAATATTTGGAGATGCATGCAAAGATTGATAAGAAGATCAATATGGCTTGAGATAAAGGTCAGCATGCATTTGAATTTAAAGACTAAAGTCAACTGTGCTCTCTCAGGAAAATCAGTAGCACCGCACCCACCTGCGGTATTATCGCAGTGCGGTAGTACCGGCGTGTAGACAGCGGTATTACCGCAGTACGGTAGTACCGATTTTCATGCGGTATGTTTTTTTCCAGAGAGCACCCGTTTGGGGGACTTCAACTCACAGAAATCGGTAGTACCGAAATTTGAACGACGGTACAATCGTAGTGCGGTAGTACCGTATGGTACCACGGTAGTACCGATATGCGGAACGTTTTTTCCAGAGAGCTCCCCAAAAAGTACTTAACCAACCAGAAATCGGTAGTACCGATATTAGAACAGCGGTACAACCGGAGTGCGGTAGTACCGCACCTCCATGCGGTAGTACCGCACTTTGTACGGCGGTAGTACCGCACTTTGAGTTCAAAGTTTTATATTCAATTATTTGCAATTGTGGTGGTTATCATCAATTACCAAAGGGAAGATTGAAGAATCTAAACACACCATTATGAGTTAATGGTATGTTTTGGTAATTAATGATAATCATATTATGGGACTAATATTTTTCATGAGATGGATGAATAGGTTATGTTCCATGATGATGAAGACTTTGGATGGCTCCATGTGTTGAAGACCATCAAGCAAAGGTTCGAGATGGAAATGACTTCATGAGTTAAAGGCCATCAAAAGAGAATGCATCATGTGTTGTGCATATCAAGACATCGAAAAGGAGATGATCATGAGTTGATCATCAAGTCACGAGAAGACAATGACCTATACTTGAAGTGAAGATGTTCATCATCAAACTTCAAGAAAATGCTCAAGGCAAAGGTATGACTAGCTAGAGCTAAAGATGTGTTCCTAGTCTTTTACCGGTCTTGGTGTTTGGTTGAAAGACCGGATTGCTAGTATAGGTTTGCCGTACTATTAAGAGGGGTCTTGTCTAGTAGCTTGAGTCTCATCATGTGTTGATAGCTCAATCTTGCTTACGCTAGCTCTCCATGGCATGATGCTATTATTTGCGAATGTGTTTTGCAAATAGTTGAGGCTCATGCATCCGATCTTTGCAACATGTGACTATTCTTTGCTGTGTTTTGCAAATGGTTGAAGTCCATATACCTTTTCCTTGTGGTATGACCTAAGTTTGCAAATATGTTTTGCAAGTTATTGGAGGTCATACAATATCCCTTGACATGGTCTAATATTATTTTTCTCGAGCTTAGACCGTGATATTGACTCATTGGATCTCTTGTATTTTCTGCATTGATCTAATGTGTTTTAGATCATGCAAATAGATGGATTGTTTAGTCCTCTGAATAAGCTTTCTATAGTGTCCAAGATCACTCAATTCCGACATCGGAGTCAAAAGTTATGACCATTTTCCCGAGAGCTGTCTTTGCTGAAAAATAGAGGTGCGGTAGTACCGCACCTACCTGCGGTAGTACCGCACTGCGGTAGTACCGTACCTACCTGCGGTAATACCGCACTTTGTACAGCGGTAGTACCGATTTCCCTGATTTTTCAGCGGTTTGACTCCAACGGCTAGTTTGACATAGCCGTTACTTTGTGTTACAGTAGAAAGCGGTAGTACCGCACTTATAACGGCGGTAGTACTGATTTCCCTGATTTTTTTCAGGAATTTGGCTCCAACGGCTAGTTTTTGTGTGTGGGGTATAAATACTCACTTGTGGCCGGTTGGGGAGCATTCTTTGGCATCTCTTTTCACTCCCTTGAGCTAGTGTAAGTCTCTCCACTCCATTGTGCATGTGTTGCACCTTGTGAGCAAAAGAGAGAGGTCTCTAGTTGCATGTGTTGCATCTAGAGGTGGATTTAGCATCCACTTGAGCTTGTGCATTCGTTGCACGTGGTGAGAGTCAAGCAAGGGGCTTGGCTTGTTACTCTTGGAGTTTGCCGACTCCTAGACGGCGTTGGAGGCGTCGTGCACGGTGATCTTCTCAAAGAAGGTTGTGAGAAGACCCAGCGTGTTGTGAAGGTTGGAGCTCACCTACCCGGAGCGGGGAAGAGCTACCACTAGTGGAATTGAGGTGTTTGGCTTAATTCGTGGAGCCGGTCCAATTCGTTTGGGTTTACCTCAACGTGGATTAGGGGAGACCGGCTATTGTGGTTTGTTTACTTGGGCTCAATTTACCTTCAAGCAATTTACATTTATAGAATTATATTGATTGCTTGTCATCCTAGAATTGCAAACCTTTGACATAGACTTAGATTGTTGGTGCACTTAGACGATCCTAGTTGATTTAGATAATATTTGTGCTAAACTAATTTAAGTTAAGTTTCCGCATTATATACTTGATTTAGACAAATAGATATTGTGTTTAATTGATAGAGAATTTTTAAGACCGCCTATTCACCCCCCTCTAGTCGGCCTCCTCAATCCTACAAGTGGTATCAGAGCTTGGTCTCTCATTTATTAGGCTTCACCGCCTAGAGAGTTAAAGGATGGCGACTAGCAATATAGTGCACCTAGATGACACACCTCTATTTGATGGCACCAATTATGATAATTGGAAAATTCGCATGATTTGTTATTTTAAGGCCATGAGTCTAAAAATATGGCGGATTGTAGATGTGGGCTTTTCTCCTCCATTGGATCCTCTTGCTCCAACAATTGAGGATGAGAAATGCTCACATCTCGACGCTCAAGCAACTAACGCTTTATTTAGTGCTTTGAGTGTAGAGGTGTTTAATAAAATATGCAATCTCGAGAGCGCTCATGATATGTGGACAAATCTTCAAGATAATTATGAAATGTCCACCTTAACCGATGAGGATTGCATGCAAGAGTGGTTGTCGGAAGAAGAATGCTCAACTTTTAACTCCGACAATGAAGAATCCACTATTCCCTCCACATCAACTCAATGCTTTATGGTAAAAGGTAATAAGAAGGTAAATAATGATGATGACAATGATAATACACCTTCATATGATGAGTTGATGGACATGCTAGTAGAGCTTAACGAGTTTCTTGGAAAGAAAAAAGCTAAATATAAGATTTTGAAGAATGAGCATGTCTCTCTTCAAAATGATTATAATAAGCTAAAAGGAGAATATAAAATTCTCCTTTTCAAGGAATATTCTAGGCCTAAGGTAGATATAGGCATTACATGTGATTTATTAGATGATATGTCATGCATAGCTTCTACTCCTTGCATGTCATCTAAAGTTAGTATATCCACCTCATGTGATGATTTAGTTGACATGCCTTGTTGTTCGCAATTAGATGCTTCGACTTCCTCTATGCATTGCAATACTAACATTGTAGAGGAAAATAATGAGCTCAAGGCCCAAGTCATAATATTAAAAAATGACTTGGAGAAGTACTATAAAGGGAAGGCCTCTCTTGATGATATCTTGAGCAAACAACGAAGTTTGAATGACAAGAGAGGTATTGGCTTCATCTCCAAGAAGGAGAATAGCAAGACAAGGCACAATGCAAGACACACGAAGAATATCAAGTGCCTTGGTTGTAATGAGACGGGTCATTTCGCCTCTAAGTGCCCCAACAAGGTGGAAAACAAGAAAAATCTATCAATGAAGAGGCAAACCGACAATGAGCAAGATAGGAAGATAAGAAAGGGTAACAAATGCCAAACTTGTTACAATTGCCGGGAGAAGGGACATTTAAGTAAGCATTGTCCCAAAGGTAATATTCCTAAGTCATCTCTTTATAATAAATGCTATTTGCTTAGGAAGGATAAATATGGCAATGTGTTTGCTAAAAATGTTAGTTCACAAAATTTTAATGTTATGGCCATTTGGGTGCCCAAATCTATTGTGACTAACATTCATGGACCCAACCAAGTTTTGAGTACCAAAATGCGCTTAATGGTTTAATAGGTACTTGGAGAGGCATTGGAGACTTGACTCATTTGTGAAGAGGTGAACTACATCATATGCAAAATAGAGTCAAGCTTGAGGATGATTATTCCATATCAAGAGCCAATGCCATCTCGGTAACGAGTATTTACTTTTGAGATATATTTAGCCCTTGCCATGTGTAGGTTGCATTACATGAAAAAAATCTTTAAAGAAGAGGACTCTTACTCTTATTCTAAAAAGTTCATTATTGTAATCATGAGCAAGATGTAAGTGGCACATTAAGAGAGAGTGTTAAATCATAACCATGTATATCACATCCCTAATTGTGCCCAAATTAATTAAGTGCTACTATTGATTTTGAAAAAGTAAGCCATTTAGCCAAAAAGTTAAAAATTTTGAAATTATTATCATATCTTTGAAAAACTAATTGGAAAATGTATACAAATGCATTTTAAAGGTTTTCCAAAGGTTTTGGTTTTAGAAAAACTTATTTCAAGCAAAATTGAGTCTTCAACCCAAAACTATCAATTTAGTATCTTGTTTTGGTTTTAAACTCAAAATTTAGTCAAAATCAATTCTAAAAGAAATTTAAAAATGAGTTCAATACCAAAAGCCTAGAGTTGGCTATTTCAAATTTTATTGATATTCAAAAGTTTTCCAAAAAGCCAATCAATCAAAAGTTATTTGGATTTGAAACTCGTCCAAAATCTTGAGTTGACCTAAATGGTCACAATCTAGCACTTAAGTGAGTTTTACCGTTTGAGCTAAAACTATTGACATATATTAGTTCATAATGGTATTTATAATTCATACACGAAATTGAATGCCCAAAATGCCCTATAACGTTCATTCTTGCAATCTTGAAGAGTCTATTGAAAATGAGCTTGATTTGGAAAAATAAAAGCCTAATTTTTTAAAATCTATGTTCAAAAGAATTTTAAGCTTAGCATATAGTTGGAAATGCTCCACAAATGGTTTATGCTTCTTTGTGAAAAACTTTGGAGCATGGTACAACACTATATCAAAACTCTCCTCAAAAATCCTAATCTCTCTGTATGTTTCCAGAAAAATCGGAACTACCGGCAGTCAAACTGCGGTACTTCCGGTGGTAAATGCGGTACTTCCGCTTTGCGGTACTACCGGCGGTAACTGCGGTACTACCGTATTTTCTGGAAAAATGGCTGATTTGTTCAAAATTTGTTGATTCCAATTCTCTCAACCATTCATCTTGCTCCTCAAAGTCAAGATGATCCATTTTATCCTTGATTAGCTACCCTTAAATATTTATTGACTTCATTTGCCATTTAGCTCGCACCTTGATTCTTTAAAATGGCATTCCCTAAAAGAGTGGTAGACTTTTAGTCATCTTGACATCGACATGTACTTCATTCCTATCTTTTCAAGCGACATCATCCATTTCCTTCAAGTGGTATCCCTTAGTTGAGAAAATTAAGCGGTATCCTTAATCTTCAAATTGATATCTTTTGGATTGATATCCTTCTTATCTTGGAAGGCAAATCTCTCTTAACCAAGCTCTTCACATATATGATATCATTGATTTCCATGTAATGCTATCTTACAAGTGGTATCCACCTTTACAAGTGGTGTATTTTCTAATGATATCATACTCCTTTTTCAAGTGCTCTTTCAAGTGATCTATTTCTATAAGTGGTATCTTTATGCAAATGGTATCAAGTTTCTACAATTGGAATTAATTATACTTGGTATCATTTATATTCACAAGTATGTTACAGGTGTTATCTTATGTCATCACAAGTGGTATAAAAGTTAAAGTGGTATATGGTTTTTATGGAAAAGACAAGATAACCACAAAAAGATAGAACCACCTATTATGGATAAAATGTTTGCAAGTGGTATCCTTGATTTTTGATGCTAGATGACATAAAGAGAGAAAGAGAAGAAAAGAAAAATGGAGGATAATCCTTTATGTGTCAAAGGAAAAAGAAAGAAGTGCCAAGTGAATCCTTAGTGTAAGGGAGAGCATAAAGGGGTTTTTCTTTATGAAAACTTATCTAATATTTCAGCTTACTTAAGGAAAAGGGGTAAAGTATTACTATTAAGAAATATATTTTAACTACTCTGCCAAAATATTTCATGGATCTTGAGAGTAAATGTGTTTCATTCTCATTTGCTTGATTTGGTATTTATGGAGTGAAAATCCAATAATATGCAAGTTTAGCTCTTTTCAAAAGGCCTCTTTGATCAAAAGTCAAGAATCTTGTTTAAAATACCCAAATTTATGAAAAACTAAATACAAGTACTTAAATATGTATTTCAACTGTTTTCCAATGCTTTTGGAGTAAAAACTTCTATTTTAGAACCAAAATAGCAAATTTGGCCTCAAATGGATCTTATATGATTTTGTTTTTGAATTAATAAACATATTTCCATAAATCAAAATCTATTGAGTTTTTGAAAAAGTTTTCAACACCAAACTCGTAGGGTTGATCATTTCAAACATTTCTGTAGTTCAAAGTTTTTGCAAAAGATCAATCGTTGAAAAGATATACTCATTTGAAACTCACCGAAAAACTAGTCTTGACCTAAAAAGTCCTATTCTTTCATATTGTGAGTTTCGCTATTTGAGCCAGATTTCTTTGCATATCTTGGCTTGAAATAGTATTTCTAACTCATACAAAGCTAACAAAGCAATAAACTCCATGAATTTCAAATTGTATTGCATTTTGAGCCTTCGGTGCAAAATCAATCAATTTTCATCCACACAACGTGCATTTTGCCATATCTTTTGAAACAAAATTCCTTTCTCAATAATTCTTTTTGGAAAATGTTTTAATTAGTTCAAAGTTATGATCTGGAAAGTTTCAAAAGATTTGGACTTCATTTAAAAGGATTTTGCTTTTCTCCTCTCTTTTTAGAAAAATTTGGCAAAGAAAAATCAAATTTGCATAACTTTTAAATGGAAACTCCTTTTTCAAAAATTCTTGTTGGAAAAGGTCACCAATAGTATAAAGTTCATATCTGCAAAATTTCAAAGCATTTCAACTTCAGATGAAAAAGTTGTGCACTTTTCTCATCTTTGCAAAATGGCTGAAAATTCAGAATTTTCATGATTCTGAGCCGCTTTGTGATTTTTATATCTTTAAATGGGTTCATACTTAAGGGAAGTCATAATAATGAACATTGATCCTCTATAGTTGTTCGTCATTGTAAAATATTTTCAGAATTTATAAAGCGCATTTGATCAATTTTTCATTTCTCTCTAAAAGCCCATGTGAGATGCAAAAAGTCTGAATTACAGACTTTCAGATTTCTGAAAAATCTTGACTTTGAGCAGATTTGTGATTTTCATATCTTTTAGTGTGCTCATAATCTGAGGTACCTACAATTATGACTTTTGATCCTCAGTTGTTGATCTATAGTGACAAATGTTCTCAAAATTATTGGACTTTTGTAAGTCAATTGTTTAGCTAGGTTTTGAAGCTCAATTGAAATGTTAAAAACCTGAAAATCTGCACTTCAAGTGGAATGACCAAGCTTTCAAGGATATTATCAAAAGTAAGATTTTTTGAATATGTTTCAAATATCTTTTCAAGTAAGTAATCAAACTCCAAAATTAGTCATATGTATCTTTTTCATATTCTATATGACCACATTATGTTGAATTGATTGGTATTAAGATTTACCTTCACATGTTGGCTAAAATATGAAATGGGAGAGAATATGAAATCTAGTATGATTGAACTAATTGCCAAAAGTGAGAGAATATGCTATCTATTATGTTAAATCTTTTGATATCAAGCTCCATATGTTGAAAGCTTTCTTTTTGGCAAAATTTGCTCTTTTCCTTACTTTTTGATGATAAATGCCAAAAGGGGGAGAAATATTGAAAAATAGCAATGTTATTAAAGGTATAATGCCAAAATGCCAAAAGAGGAGAATAATGTAGAGTAGCAGAGTAGCATTGTTAAATTTGCAAAATAGGCGAAATATGCTTCAAACTTGAACAATGCCAAAAGGGGATTTCACCAATAGTCTTTAATTTGCTATTATAAGTTCATGTTTATCCAAATGCTATTATTGTTAATGAGTTTGTCATTCATCACCAAAAAGGGGGAGATTGTAAGGTCAAGCTTCATTATGTTGGTTTTGGTGGTAATGACAAATACTTGTATGGGACTAATGTGTTTGATTGATTATGATATGGCTTAGTCTCATTTGGATAAAAAGGTGAAATCAAAGAGATATGCATTCGACACTTACATTCATTTACATCTTAGTGCATTCCTTTTATCTAAAATATAGATTAAACTCCACTAAAAGTTTAAGATGAATATGTGCATATGCTTTTGTTATATATTCTTGTATGCACACATTTAGGGGGAGTTTATTCTATGTTTTGTGATTTCATTAGTATTGATCCATGTTTCCTTCTCCACATACATTGGGATCTCTACTTTGAAATATATCATTTGAGTATATAAAACTTGTGTAGTTCATATATACTCACATTGAATCATATTGCTTTACACTCAATTATTTGTGTATGGGACTAATGTGATTATCAAGTGTTTGAAAGGTTTAGTACCGGATGTTGATTGAATATTTGGAGATGCATGCAAAAATTGATAAGAAGATCAATATGGCTCGAGATAAAGGTCAGCATGCATTTGAATTTAAAGACTAAAGTCAACTGTTCTCTCTCAGGAAAATCGGTAGCACCGCACCCACCTGCGGTATTACCGCAGTGCGGTAGTACCGGCGTGTAGACAGCGGTATTACCGCAGTACGGTAGTACCGATTTTCATGCGGTATGTTTTTTCCAGAGAGCACCCGTTTGGGGGACTTCAACTCACAGAAATCGGTAGTACCGAAATTTGAACGACGGTACAACCGCAGTGTGGTAGTACCGCACTTTGTACGGCGGTAGTACCGCACTTTGAGTTCAAAGTTTTATATTCAATTATTTGCAATTGTGGTGGTTATCATCAATTACCAAAGGGAAGATTGAAGAATCGAAACACACCATTATGAGTTAATAGTATGTTTTGGTAATTAATGATAATCATATTATGGGACTAATATTTTCCATGAGATGGATGAATAGGTTATGTTCCATGATGATGAAGACTTTGGATGGCTCTATGTGTTGAAGACCATCAAGTAAAGGTTCGAGATGGAAATGACTTCATGAGTTGAAAGCCATCAAAAGAGAATGCATCATGTGTTGTGCATATCAAGACATCGAAAAGGAGATGATCATGAGTTGATCATCAAGTCACGAGAAGACAATGACCTATACTTGAAGTGAAGATGTTCATCATCAAACTTCAAGAAAATGCTCAAGGCAAATGTATGACTAGCTAGGGCTAAGGATGTGTTCCTAGTAATTTACCGGTCTTGGTGTTTGGTTGAAAGACCGGATTGCTAGTATAGGTTTGCCGTACTATTAAGAGAGGTCTTGTCTAGTAGCTTGAGTCTCATCATGTGTTGATAGCTCAATCTTGCTTACGCTAGCTCTCCATGGCATGATACTATTATTTGCGAATGTGTTTTGCAAATAGTTGAGGCTCATGCATCCGATCCTTGCAACATGCGACTATTCTTTGCAAATGTGTTTTGCAAATGGTTGAAGTCCATGTACCTTTTCCTTGTGGTATGACCTAAGTTTGCAAATGTGTTTTGCAAGTTGTTGGAGGTCATACAATATCCCTTGACATGGTCTAATATTATTTTTCTCGAGCTTAGACCGTGATATTGACTCCTTGGATCTCTTGTATTTTCTGCATTTATCTAATGTGTTTTAGATCATGCAAATAGATGGATTGTGTAGTCTTCTGAATAAGCTTTCCATAGTGTCCAAGATCACTCAATTCCGACATCAGAGTCAAAAGTTATGACCCTTTTCCCGAGAGCTGTCTGTGCTGAAAAATAGAGGTGCGGTAGTACCGTACCTACCTGCGGTAGTACCGCACTTTGTACAGCGGTAGTACCGATTTCCCTGATTTTTTCAGCGGTTTGACTCCAACGGCTAATTTGACATAGCCGTTACTTTGTGCTACAGTAGAAAGCGGTAGTACCGCACTTATAACGGCGGTAGTACCGATTTTCCTGATTTTTTTCAGGAATTTGGCTCCAACGGCTAGTTTTTTTGTGTGGGGTATAAATACTCACTTGTGGCCAGTTGGGGAGCATTCTTTGGCATCTCTTTTCACTCCCTTGAGCTAGTGTAAGTCTCTCCACTCCATTGTGCATGTGTTGCACCTTGTGAGCAAAAGAGAGAGGTCTCTAGTTGCATGTGTTGCATCTAGAGGTGGATTTAGCATCCACTTGAGCTTGTGCATTCGTTGCACGTGGTGAGAGTCAAGCAAGAGGCTTGGCTTGTTACTCTTGGAGTTTGCCGACTCCTAGACGGCGTTGGAGGTGTCGTGCACGGTGATCTTCTCAAAGAAGGTTGTGAGAAGACCCAGCGTGTTGTGAAGGTTGGAGCTCACCTACCCGGAGCGGGGAAGAGCTACCACTAGTGGAATTGAGGTGTTTGGCTTAATTCGTGGAGCCGGTCCAATTCGTTGGGGTTTACCTTAACGTGGATTAGGGGAGACCGGCAAGTCTCCGAACACTACAGTAAAAAGTAATCGTGTCAATTGTGGTTTGTTTACTTGTGCTCAATTTACCTTCAAGCAATTTACATTTATAGAATTATATTGATTGCTTGTCATCCTAGAAATGCAAACCTTTGACATAGACTTAGATTGTTGGTGCACTTAGGCGATCCTAGTTGATTTAGACAATATTTGTGCTAAACTAATTTAAGTTAAGCTTCCGCATTATATACTTAGTTTAGACAAATAGATATTGTGTTTAATTGATAGAGAATTTTTAAGACTGCCTATTTACCCCCCTCTAGTCGGCCTCCTCGATCCTACACAAAGGTACATGAAATATAGGATCGTTTTTATTTTTACTGGTCTTAGTAGAAATGGTGGAAGACTGGATTATAGGTTAGATACCGTACTATTAAGAGAGATTATTGAAAGTAGCTTGATAGCATATTTTGGTGCACATTGGATCAACTTAGGATCATGCGTGCATTTGAAAATAAGTTTAAAAACTCATTGTGCCCTCTCAGTAAAATCGGTAGTACCGCACTCACCTACGAAACTACCGAAGTGCGGTAGTTCCAGAGTACAAACAGCGGAACTACCGCATTGCGGTAGTACCGGATTTTGTGCGGTACGTTTTTTTCCTGAAAGAACCCTTCCGGGAACTTAAACTCAGCAGAAATCGGTAGTACCGGATTTTCAATGGCGGAACTACCGCAGTGTGGTAGTACTGCACGATACTGTGGAATTACCGATTTTCGGTATGTTTTTTCTAGAGAGTACCCCAAGAAAAACTTAACTGGCCAGAAATCGAAAGTACCCATATTAGCACGGCGGAACAACTGCAGTGCAGTAATACCGCCCTGACCAGCGGAACTACCGCAGTGCGGTAGTACCGCACTTACAACGGCGGTAGTACCACTTTGAATTTAAAACGGTTAGTTCTGCACGTTTGACGTAGCTGTTACTATGTGCTATAGTAAAGTGCGGTAGTTCCGCACTTTGTACCGCAGTAGTTCCGATTTTCCTGATTTTTCAGAATAAAATTTTGCAACGGCTAATTTTGGTTGGTGAGGGTATAAATACCCCTTCACCTACCCAAGGGCAGGGTGCTGAGATTGCATTGATCATATTTGAGCCCTAGAGCATTCACTCCACTCGCTTTTCTCACTTGAGCACGCTTTTTGAGTTGTAGAGAGATTTTCAAGTGCATTCAATTCTAGTTGATCCTTTTTGCACTTGAGCGTCGTCAAGAGAAATTGGTGATCTATTCTCTTGGTGCTTGCCGACACATAGACGGCGGGAAGGTTGATTGCGAGTTGACTTCTACAAGAAGATTGTGAAGAAACCCAAGTCGATTGTGAGTGGTTTAGAACTCGCCATCTCCAGAGAGGAGGAAGAGCTACCTCTAGTGATCGAAGAGCAAGGCTTAATTTGTGGAGCCGGTCCAAATGTGCTTGGACTTTCCTCAACGTGGACTAGTGAAGATCGGTAAATCTTTGACACCACGGGAAAACATCGCACGTGTCACTATGATCATTTCTTTGTCTTCCTTTAGTCTTTTATCTTGCTAGTTGAGGATTTTATTATTTGCTATATTTACTTGTGCTTGTGCTAGAATTGTTATATTGATTGCCTATAATTATGAGAATTGTGTAGGTGTGTTTTATCTAGCATTCTTATCTTATGTTAAATTGCTAGTACTTGTTTAAATTAGGCTAGAATTATAACACCTCTTATTCACCCCTCTCTAGTCGGTTATCTTTGGATCCTACAGCAGTCTAACTGGCTGAGCCCGTAATGGTTAGTTTTCTAGTCATTGCGAGGAGATAGGTAGTACCGGCCATAAGTTGGTGGTAGTATAGGCCTTCTATTGATTTTGTCCCAATGGCTAGTTTTTAGGTGTGGGTACAAATATCCTGTTGTGGCCAAATGGGAATAGGTTGCTGATGCCTTATTCTTCTTCCTTGAGCTAAGAGCAAGCCCTCTCCTCTCTTATGTGCGTGTGTTGCACTAGTGAGCTTGTAAACCTTATGCATGTTGCACTTGACGGTGAACTTTGTGTCCTTTAAGCTTT
The DNA here is from genome assembly GCA_036346265.1 of Melocanna baccifera. Lineage (NCBI taxonomy): Eukaryota > Viridiplantae > Streptophyta > Magnoliopsida > Poales > Poaceae > Melocanna > Melocanna baccifera. The sequence continues at coordinate 14,077,808 of CM070710.1, forward strand.
ACCACTTGATTAGTTCAAGTAAGCATTTTTGACTTGTTACTCTTGGAGGTTACTAACTCTTACTTACTCTTGGATGTTACTAACTCCTAGATGGCATGGAGGGTTGGTGGTCTGGCGGTCCTCTAAAAGATGCTTTTATGAGAAGACCTGGTTTATTGTGAGTGTTGTGGTACTCACCATCTCTGGAGTAGAGGAAGAGCAACCGTAGTGGAATTAGGGTGGTTGGCTTAATTTATGGAGCTGGTCCAATTTGTTTAAGCTTACCTCAATGTATATTAGGGGAACTGACAAGTTTCTAAACACTATGGAAAAACATAATCTATCATTTGCGGTTTGTTTTCTTGAGCTCAAATTTACTTACTTGTAATTTATATCTATAAAAATTGAATTGATTATTTGTCACCCTAGAATTGCAAACCTTGACATAGATTTAGAATGTTGGTGCACTTAGATGAACCTAGTTGATTTTTGTCTTAATTGTGTAAAATCAATTTGATATACTCTTCCGCATTATAAACTTAGTTTTAGCCAAAGGAATTTTAAAAAATACCTATTCACCCCCTCTAGTTGGCCTCCTCATCCTTACATTCGCTCCACGCAGCCTTGTTGGTTCTGCCTTGCATCTTTCTCTTCAACTCTCCTTCGTTGGTAACCATGTGTAACTTCAATCTGCATGTGGAGTAGTCATCTTTTCTTCCCAGGTTGTGGGGATCTTGCTGTAACTTATGACATATAGATTGATGTATTATGGTTGTGTCTTCTTGATATTATGCATCTTCCTTAATTGGTAATTAGGCGCTCATAATTATTGGTTACTTAGCCCTAGATGTAGACATGGTGTTTGGATCTAGCGTGTGGATCTATATCAATTAGTGAAAGACTTGTTGGTGGTGATTAAGGTGATGAACCTGATAGGGGAGAAGCGTGAAAGGGTCGGTATAGAATTGTAGGGGGAGAGCCATCATAGTACGTATAAGTGCTAATTACTTTTAAATCGATATAGTCTTAAGTTGCAGTAAGTGAACCAAATATAGGGGAGGATCTTTCATATATTTGTTAAATCTAGTTTCTCTCATTCTAATTTTGGCAAATTTTTTAGTTAATTTTCTACATCTATAATCGTTACTTTCGTTAGTAGTAATGTTGGACCCAAAAAATTAATCCCAAATCCTATGTGTTCACCATGTTAGTCTCATGATCAGTAACTAGCACATATATGTACATCATTGCATCACATCCACACACAATTAAATAAGATAGATTAGCACATAATATTAAGTAGTCATACATAAGTCTACAATACTAAATTTTACACAAAAGGGGCTAACCGACCAAAAGTTCACATAGCGAGTACTTGCAGTAGAAATAAATGGTAAATAAAGGATAACGGCCCAAGTTATTTTCTTTATTTCCATAGGCAATTGATTGGGGGTTAACACCTAGTAATCAGCATTATTGTCACCAAATATCATGGCATAAAAGTTGCCAACCGAGGGATCTTCTTCCTTTTGATCTAATAGTGTTCAACAAGCAATCGTGAGTACAAAATGCTATTAGCTACATGTTTGGGTTATGAAAGCAGTGCTATTTTACCTTAGAGTTTACGTAATTGTTCTAGACATCTTCTTAATTATCAATTTGCATGAGCATGGCTAAGCATTTTCTAACAAAATCACTAAATTCCACTAAAATATATCCTAAACCAGTGGGTAAATATTCCTAGGGTGACAATGGCTAGTAACATGCAAGTCCAAGGAATATTTCATTGCAATATAGGACATAATTAATTTCTTGAGCATAAATATAACAATTTACTCAAAGTAAGCATGCAAAAATATTTGTAAGGCAAAACAACATAGCATTTCAAAACATAGGAGCAACATGATCAAAGGGGTTTGCTTGGCTTATTGGTGGACACTTGTTTGTCCGTCTGGACCAACTTCAAAAGTTTCTGACATGTCAATATCTAATAAGAAAAGCTCTATAAAACAAATAAACACCAAATAAATTCAAATAGAGATAAATAATTTTTTTTGCATATTATGAGATTTCATGATTTTATAAAAAGTTAGAAATAAGTTTCACTCAATTTGGAGTTCATATGCAAAAGTTATAGGCATCCGAAGTTTTGCTGGGAGAGAAAATACTAAAAAAATAAGAGAGAAAGCACTGTGCATGATTTTAATTTTAATTCTAATTTTTTCTATTGGAAAAACTAGGTTTTTCTCTCTTGGTGAGGCTGACAAGTGGAGCCTATTGGTCAGGGTTTTATTATTTTGCATATCGGACTGATAGGTGGGGCCCATATGTCAATGACACAGCACTAGGTTTAAATATATATAGTTATTTAACCTACTCAAGCCCACATTTCACTGACTCAATAGACTTAAATAATATTAATTAAGCTAATATAATCTTAACTATTGCCATTAGCACTAATATACTCCCTAATGATGAAGGCCCACTTGTCAGCGACATAAAATAGGGGACGACCTCGTTGGCCATGGTCGAGCCCAAGAGAGAGCTTGCCAAATGTGAGGAAAGGATGATGGAGCTCAGGCGAGCTTGGGAATGGAGAGAGGAGGTCACGGTGAAGCTATTGGTAGCGGTGCCAGAGTTCGGAGCTCACTAGAGTTGGGTCGATGGAAGAGCGTAGCGGCTGCACTGGCATTGGTCCGGTGGTTCTACCCCGTGTCTTCCTCTTCAACTCTCCTTCATTGGTAATCATATGTAACTTTGATCTTCGTATGGAGGAGTCGTCTTTTCTTCCTTGTGTGTGGGGATCATGCTGTTATTTATGACACATGGATTGATATTATTTTAGTACTTTTATGCTATGGTTGTGTCTTCTTGATATTATGTATCTTCCTCGGTTGGTAATTTAGGAGCTTATGATTATCGATTGCTTAGCCCTAAATATAGATATGGTGTTTGGTCCTAGCGTGTAGATCTATATCATGTAGTGCAAGACTTGCCAATGATGATTAAGGTGATGGACCTATGAATGGGGAGAAGCGTGAAGGGGCCAGTAAAGAATTGTGGGGTGAGAGCATCATAGTATGTATAAGTGCTTATTGCTTTTAGATCGATCTAATCTTAAGTTGCAGTAAGTGAACCTAACCTAGGGGAGGATCTTTCATATATTGGTTAAACCTAGTTTCTCTCATTTTAATTTTGGTAAATTTGCTTTAGTTAATTTTCCCCATCTTATAATCATTGCTTTTGTTAGTAGTAATTTATTTTAAGGATTAAACCTATTCAATGCTTCCCTGTGGATTTTAATACCTTGGAATACTCCTTGGTGAAAAGCTATAAATGAACCGTGCACTTGCGGTGTTAAATTATTGAACATATCTCGTGTTAACATTGACGTGAGATACTTGTAATAAATAAATACCACAAGTGCACGAGTCAATTCTAGCCCTTCAGCCAATTGTATTCCGTAGTTATCGTAACCGTAGAGAATAAACTAACATCACCTAAGGTTTCATAATATGATTATTATCTAACTAGCTAGGGGAAACAAATATGAGAGATACTTGTGGCCCAAGTTCGGCATAGAGATAGCTAAACATAGAGCACCAAGGATCTCATATAGCAATGCTAAATTGATGGAAGAATGTGGTGCTAGATCAGATAGTAAGGTGGCTCTCGTCCTACAGGTCAATACTGCCTTTTTCACCTTTGCACCTATCATGTACTAGGGTTAATCATAGCTACAGTAAGTCCTACACAATTTGATATAGTTTTGCTCACTAGATCTAAATACTACATCTAAACTAGGGCTAAATAATCGATATAGTTAATTACCGCATGAGAAATAAGCATAATATCAAGAAGCACACAATAGGATGACCATATATGCAAAATATATTAACTCATCATAGCAAGCATAAATAAGATGAAGTGCAAAGGAATGCTTACAACCAGACAAATTACAAAGGCAGCGCTAGAGTCCAACTCAGACTTTGAGGTGGCTTCGGTGCTCTAGACGCTTCATTGTGTGTATTACATGTGGGTCCTGTCTAATTGAGTCGGTATGCCTTCCAAAGTCCATGTTGGTTTCCAAAATTTGTGAGAGTCTAATTTCCAAAAGTGCAAAATTTTCTAATCTGTCTGGGAGGGACTCAAATATCTGTATGAGAGCTTCTAGAGGGTTCCCGACAGGAAGAATCGAGAAGGTAGAGGTTGAGTGGCACCAACTAGCGCCACCAGGGTCTCAGCCCGATTCCAATGTGTACTTCAGTCCATGTGGGGGTCACGAAAGACTTTTTGGCATTTTCCAAGTATTTTCTCCACTTTTCATGCCTTTTCTGCAAAACAAGTTCCAAAATGAACAATTTATATTTGGGTTAGAGTTACCGGCAATAATCCATATTTGGCACTTTCTTACCAATTTACACAAGAGTGTGGAAATCATATAAAATGAGTGCCAACAACTCCTCTAGGCTTAGACCTTTGCTCGTCCTCAAGCAAATGCTAAACATAGAACTTCGTTGGTGGGATCAGTTGCAATCATGAAATTGTACCGGCAAGCATTACATTACCAAGTTCCAACTTCAAAAAAAGAATAACACAAGCTTGGTACACTGAATCTCAGACAACCAAGATACTTATGGGGAGTCATTGACATGTTACTACCCTTTCTAAAACACGAACTGAAGTTGGCATCCTAGCATTGTCAATATTAGATGACAACTTGGGTCCCTAGAATTTTTGGATCTTTCAAATAAAACACCTCAAATGACTTCATGCTAAAAAATCTTTGTCATGCAAAAAATATCACAACATTCATTTATCAAATTTTTTTGATATCTTCCATACCACCTGAACTTTTGGTTGCAAACTGCTCTGCTTCCTATTAGATTATAAATCTAACAAGTGAGCAAAACTTAATGTTTTCCATCTGACCAGTGCCGGATGGGAAATAGAAGAAAATTAGCAAGAAGAACAAATTTTATTGATTAAATCCCAATGCATTTCACCGAGACTATGAAAGTCCCAAGGTGTTAGCGGTTATGCTCAAAGTCAAAATGTAGTTTCAAATGGATCATCAGTCTATGACCAGAGGAGTAATGCCAGGGTTCTTTCAATTAAACTTTAAACACTTAGGATTGGCAATTTATCTTTTGATGGGGTTAGCATTGTTGCTAGTCTTCCACTCATGGTCGAGTTGTGGATTCGGCTTGTGAGATTGTCCTTAGAAAACCTTTTAGCAATCGGTAGAGTGGTGCCTCTTCTTTTTAGGTTAATCTCCTTCGCCATCTACTCATGTGAATAATATCCCTTTTCAAGTTTTATTTGTTCAGCAAGGCAAAGTTTCAAGACAATAGGTAAGCATGCTCACAAGCTAGATAAAAATTCTTTAAGAAAAATGGTTAAGCTCTTTACCTAGGCAAAGTGGGGCCTAAAAAATGGGTGTTGCTATGAATGTGAGGGTTATGGCAGAAAACTACTATGTTCCAAAGCTTTTAGTTGAAGTTCAAGTTTTGAGCTGGACATAACCAGATAACAACTATGGGTAAGGAATCATAGAAGCAAGATAATCTTTCACAATTGAGTTCTTTCACTTGCAGCTTGGAAAAAGGAGTTCAGGGAAGCTTTTGCCTTGATTATCCATATGCCGCGCTCAAAGTAGCTATGGGCGTCAGCTGTGGACGATGAGCCGACTTATAAAACACTATTCATTTTTTGTCTCTTTCTTTTTTTTTGTTTTTTTGGGTATTTTTTGTTTTGTTTTTTCCCCGTATTCCTTTGCATCGTATGTTCTAGATTAACGTGCCGTTTATATTTTTTTAAATTTAACTATACTCAATAAACCAACTCAGCTACAGTGTTTTTTTAGCCAGTTACAGTGTTTTTTCAGCAAAAGCCAAAAGCCATCACTATTCCGAACGCCCCCATAGAGTCAAACATTCCCTTAAAGATGATTTTGTAGCTTGGCTAAGTAGCTTTAGTTAACTGAGATTGAGCTTTCTTATACATTATTTCTTTTTCTTCTCTTGTAAATACTTCCCAATATTTATACTAATATATAGCACAGTAAGGGCCTCCCCTCCTGTTTTTCTAAAAAACAAAACTATGGTAAAGGCTTAACCTATCAAAGGTGACTACTGAATTTCTCACTTTTGCTAGGAAATCAAGCTCCAGATAAAATAGAACTAAAATACCATTTGAAGGACTATGTGAAAAGGTCCAAAATTTTGTTGTGATGAACTATTGTCATTTTGGAGGAGTAAATATTTAGAATTTGTAAATTTACAAATTTTTATGGATAGCTTGCAAAGGCGGTCATCTGATCGACCAACTTATGTTACTTTAGCCAAAATGGAAGATTTTAGAAATTTGAGTCATGGATTGATTTAGGTTAGTGCATATGTGTTGCATGAAGTATGTTTTGCCTAATATGGACCCGGCGCATTCACTCTAAAAATGATTTCTTGAGCTTTGGATGCGCCGGGTAGTTTAGAGTGAATTATAGTCAACGACGAGGATTAGGGCTATGCTCATACAGGACCTGAGGTCTAGAAAGATCAAGGATGCTGTATAAGATGACTGAGTACAAGCACGGCACAAGGAAGCTGAAAAATGTTGAAATGAAATTCAAGCAACGGGTTAAACCATGTGGCTTAGTCAGTTTAAGTGAGACGTGGTTTGGTAGAACTAGAACGAAAGAGACTTACCGACGTGTGGCAAGCCAGTGGTGTACCTATATATAGCAAGCATGGTGATTATTTGCACGGGAAGATGAAGACCAGGCCAAGAAAGAGTATTTGGGTAAATTGACCAAAATACCAAAAACTACCTTGGATTAAAACCACAGTACTTAGGAAAAAAGTTTAGATTAAGGAGATGATGAAAATATCAAGTTGGAACAGAGAATAAAGACTTAGTGGATTCAAGCTTATGTGCTTTAAAAAACGTGCATAAGTGAGTGTGTGGCTAAAACCTATGTTGTGTGGAGTTAACGGGTTTCTCTCATTTATGCTAAGTGAATAGTATCTATTAGGGTTAGATATGATAGGTTGTCTTGTCTATTTAACGAGTTAGGATGGTGACTTACAAGTTAACCATCTAATCATCCTAACTTTCTTCATTGAAGCCAATTGTTCTAGAGTTGAGTTTAAGAAGTGTGAGTGATGTGGTGTGTTCTTTTGTCCTTCAGGTGGAGTCGCTATAAATTCTTTATCCTCAAATAACAATATATCAACTTTATTCATCTCTCATGGGTCCCTCTTATTTTAGTTAATTTGCTCTTATCTTTGTTGGTTTTGATCTTACCTCTCCCCTTTCTTGATCTTACTGGATGCTCATGATCAGTAAGTGATGAAAATATACCTTTGAAATCAATCTCTATTTATCAAGACATCAGGTTTAATAAGTTCTTAAAGTTGCCCGATTTTTGCTTAATTTGGCTTCTCTGAGTGATTTATTGATCCAATTATTTTATTAGGATAGGTTTTTAAGGTCATGATAAGCATTGGTTCAAGTTTTAAGTCTTTTAGATTTACGAATCAAAAGTTACATGTTTTTTTGAATTTAAAATAGTGTTATTTTACTATTCATCCTGTTGAATTTATTGTAGCACAGTGAATTTTTGGATTTTTGGGTTATCGATTTTCATAACGTTTCATAGCTATTAGAGTAAAGAATCGATGAATACTTTAAAGGTATATTTGAAGGCGTCATTCATCTTCTCTATTATCATATCGATCCTACAACATTTAGGCCCCGCTCAAAACAGATTAAAGCTAGCTTCTGCTTCTAGCTTCTTTTTTTTCACTATTCAGTAATTTTGTCTTTTTCAGATTTTTTTGGGTTTTTTTTGCCTTTTTTTTTCCCCGTATTCCTTTGCAATGTCCGTGATGGGCTAACATGTTTTCCTATTTTTATATTTTTTAAATTTTAATTATGTCAAATAAATTAACTCAATTACAGTAAAAAAAATAAATCAACTATAGTAAAAAAACCATAAACCAATATCACCTTAATAATAAAAGTGCTAAGCGCATGACAACAGACGGAGTAATGTCTTGTGTAAGGCAACCAGGACAGCTTGTAGGCTGTAGCCTAGAAAAGTTGACACTTAGGGCATCTCCAATGGTCCTAGCTAAGTACTATCTATAAGGATTCCACATCATCTATAGAGTACACACTAAAATCTAGCATTCTAAAGGACTATCTATAAGGATAGCTATTTGATGTTTACATGCACACACAGTCATTTATAGAACCTGCCTCGTTTTGCGTTATAGAATAGAGACGAAATAGTAGCTAGCTGTTTGTGTTTTACATACTCTCTTTCCTCCACATAGAATATATGCTGATGTGTACATGCAAGTAGCCAGCTGTCTCAGCACCATTGGAGATGCCCTTAGACCCTTAAGTTCTGTCTACAGATGAGATTTGAGCAACCAACGAGACTAGGCTTAAATGCACCAATAACCCAATTTTCCCTCCAGAGTTTGTACTCCTACATTACAGACACATCAAGATTTACTTACTATCTTTGTATCAAAATATAAGTCGTTTTAGGGTTTATATTGGTCAAATATTTTTAGATTTGATTAATATTATATGAAGAATTACCTAGAGTGATAATATTAAATTGATGTTATTAGACCCATCATGAAATATACTTTTATAATATATAATTATTTTTTATTTGAAATATTTTTTTAATAATAATTAATGATCAAAGTGTCACTTAGGAGACTATATTAATATCCTAAACTATCTAGGGCTCCATTCCTTTTTAATTTATGGTTTATGGTTTTCTTGAATAAATAAATATGATGATTTTTTATCGTCTTTTTAAAACAGCTTATTAAGATAGTATTTTTAAAACAGTTTATTAGTATTCAATTTATTCTTATAAATATTTATATTAAAAATAAAAACTATCAGTCGCAGAAAAAAAATGATGTGTACTTTGAGTTAGCACTTTCAAGCCCGAGCCTTTCCATCGCATCCTGGCCTGGGCCCTAGCCATATGGTACTTGGTAACATATTTGTACTAAGGGCTTGCCATTGCGGGTCCGTATGGGAATATGTAGTTAGCTAACCTTTCATAATTAGTGAACATATTTATGTTGCGACTCTAGAATGAGGTTAAAGATTAGTTCGAATGTTTATAATCATAAAAACGAGAAGTTCTTAAAAATTATAAAAATAGTAAAAATGAAAGAGTTCACTACAATTACAGCACACACATAAAAGCTGCAAAAAACGTGACTGGGTGCAAATTTGCACCTCTGTTAAGGTATTACTCCATTCGATCGTAAATACATAGTATTTTAGATATCAATATGGCCTTTAAAATATAACTTTGATTATCATTTTATGTTATAATATATTTATAAAACCTAGCAATAATAATAATATAAAAATATTTTTCAACACAAATCTATACACACATTTTTTATATATCTAATTTAAATATTTAAAAAATATTAATAGACGAATTTTTAAAAAATTGACTACACATCTAAAATGACGTATTCCCGAAGGGGCGGTGTTCCACGCTGCCGCCGTCCATTGAAGAGCTTTTGCTGGTCTTTCCTTTTTACCATCTGTCTTGCACAAGTACCGCCCCATCTGTCTTTAGATGCTACGACCTACAAATAAGCTGGTAAGAGGCGCCCCTGCATAAAGCCAACAAAAAACAATGCTTTGTCCAAAGGAAAATAGGATACCGTTATTCTGCATTCTACAACCACTCTCATCAAACCGCACGAATCTAGCAGTGAGCTAGTTATTATTCTGGAATGCATGATCCTCTTTTATTCTTTTTTTTTGTCATATGAGCTATCTTGTCCAACATAAAATTTAGCCTCGCCTTTATCGGCCCTATTCATATTAACTTCTAAAAACTATTTTTTTTACAATAAACAATTTTTTTCTACATTATCTAGTTTTAAACAATGTGTCTTTTCAAAATAGGTATAAGATATTTACAATTTGGAGGAGTAAAAATTTACAATTTGAAAATTACAGATTTTTATGGATAGCTTGTAGAGGCGGTCGTCTGATCGACCGACTTATGTTGCTTCAGCCAAAATGGAAGATTTTAGAAATTTGAGTCATGGATTGATTTAGATTGATTTAGGTTAGTGCATATATGTCGCATGAAGTATATTTTGATTAACATGGGTCAGGTTGTTAAGAATTTGTACCTAAAAATGATTTCTTAATCTTTGGATGTGCCGGGTAGCTTGAAGTGAACCATGGTAAACAACGAGGACTGTGGCTATGCTCATACAGGACCTGAGTCCTAGAATGATTAAGGATACTATATATAATGATTTGCTCACAAGCACGGCATAAGGAAGGTGGAAAATGTTGAAGTGAAATTCAAGCAACGGGTTACACCATGTGGTTTCGTTGGTTCAAGTGAGACATGATTTGATGGAATCAGAACGGGAGAGACTTGCCGACGTATGGCAAGCCAGTGGTGCACCTACATATGGTAAGCATGGCGATTATTTGTATAGGAAGACGAAGACCAGGCTAAGAAAGGGTATATGGATAAGTTGACCAAAACACCAAAAACTACCTTGGATTAAAATCACAGTGCTTAGGAAAACAGTTTAGATTAAGGAGATACTGAAAAGATCAAGTTGCATCAAAATATAAGGACTTAGTGGATTCAAACTTATGTGCTTTAAAAAACATACATAAGTGAGTGTGTGGCTAAAACCCGTGTTTTGTGGAGTTAACGGGTTCCTCCCATTTATGCTAAGTGAATAGTATCTATTAGGGTTAGATGTGGCTGGTTGTTTTATCTATTTAACGAGTTAGGATGATGACTTGCAAGTTAACTATCCAATCATTCTAATTTTCTTCATTGAAGCCAAGTGTTTTAGGGCTAAGTTTGAGAAGTGTGAGTGATATGATGTGCTCTTTTGTCTTTCAAGTGAAGTCGCTATAAATCATTTATCCTCAAGTAGCAATATACTAACTTTATTCATCTCTTATAGGTCCCTTTTGTTTTTGTTAATTTACTCTTATCTTTGTTGGTTTTGATATTGCCCCTCTTACTGGATGCTTAGGATCAGTAAGTGATGAAGATATACATTAGAAATCAATCTCTATTTATCTAGATATCAGGTTTGATAAGTTTTTGAAGTTGCCTGATTTTTGCTTAATTTGATTTTTCCGAGTGATTTCTTGATCCAATTATTTTACTGGGATAGGTTTTTAAGGTTATGATTTAGTCTTGGTTCAAGTTTCAAGTCACGATCAAAAGTTACATGTTTTTTGGATTTAAAATAGTGTTGATTTACTATTCATCATGTTGAATTTATTGTAGCACAACGAATTTTTGTATTTTTGAGTTCTTGATCTTCGTAACTTTTCATAGCTATTAGAATAAAGAATCGATGAATACTTTAAAGATATATTTAAAGGTATTATTCATCCTCTCTGATATCATATCGATCCTACATCATTCAATAATAAAAGTGCTAAGTGCATGACAAGAGACGGAGTAATGTCTTGTGTAAGGCAATCAGGACAGCTTGTAAGGGCGTTCATTTTAGCGATGGCTTCTGGCTGAAATTTCACTGTAGTTGGCTTTTTTTTACTGTAGTTGATTTAGCTTTTTGGGCACAATTAAATTTTAAAAAATGTAAAAATAGAAAAAATATGTTAGCCCATCACGGACAATGCAAAGGAACACGGGAAAAAAAGAAAAATACAAAAAAACCCAAAAAATCTAAAAAAATTCAGAAAAAGATGAATTACTGAATAGTGAAAAAAAGCTGAAGTTAGAAGCTGAAACTGAAAAAAAGCTAAAACGAGCGGAAGACCATTAAGTTCTGTCACCAGATGAGATTTGAGCAACCAACAAGACTAGGCTTAAATGCACCAATAACCCAATTTTCCCTCAAGAGTTTGTACTCGTACATTACAGACACATCAAGATTTACTTACTATCTTTGTATCAAAATATAAGTCGTATCAGGGTTCATATTGGCCAAATATTTTTAGGTTTGATCATTATTATACGAAGAATTACCTAGAGTGATAATATTAAATTGATGTTATTAGACCCATCATGAAATATACTTTTATAATATATAATTATTTTTTATTTGAAATAATATTTGTTATAGAAATTAGCGATCAAAGTATTACTTAGGAGACTGTGTTAATATCCTAAACTATCTAGGGCTCCATACCTTTTAGCTTATGGTTTATAGTTTTCTCGAACAAACAAAGAAGATGATTTCTTCATCATTTTTTAAATAATTTATTAGGATAGTCTTTTTTAAAAAAATTTATTAGCATTGAAGTCATTTTTGTGAACGCTTATTTTAGAGTAAAAACTGTCATTCGCAACCATGAGCTATCGGTCACAGGTAAAAAAAATGATCGTGTACTTTGAGTTAGCACTTTCAAGCCCGAGCCTTTCCAGTCCCATCCGGGCCTGGGCCCTAGCCATATGGTACTTGGTAACATATTTGTACTAAGGGCTTGCCATTGCGGGTCCGTATGGGAATGCGTAGTTAGCTAACCTTTCATAATTAGTGAACATATTTATGTTGCGACTCTAGAATGAGGTTAAAGATTAGTTCGAATGTTTATAATCATAAAAACGAGAAGTTCTTAAAAATTATAAAAATAGTAAAAAATGAAAGAGTGCACTACAATTCCAGCACACACATAAAAGCTGCAAAAAAACGTGTCTGGGTGCAAATTTGCACCTCTGTTAAGATATTACTCCATTCAATCGTAAATACATATTACTTTAGATATCAATATGGCCTTCAAAACATAACTTTGATCACTATTTTCTGTTATAATATATTTGTAAAATCTAACAATAATAATAATATAAAAGTATTTTCAACACAAATCTATACATGTATTTTTTATATATCTAATCTAAATATTTTAAAAAATATTAATAGACAAAAATTTTAAAAATTTGACAACACATCTAAAATGACGTATTCATAGCCCCCCGGGGGGGTCGCGGGGGCGGCGATGTTCCATGCTACGATCGTCCAATCATCTATTGTAGATAGGGCTGTAAAAAAAAGCTCGAGACTCGTGAGCTGCTCAAGTTTGGCTCGCTCTAGACTTGATTCGAGCTTGGCTCGAGCTCCAAACAAGTCAAACTTAAGCTTGATCCCAAACTCATGAGCTTCAACAAGCCGAACTCGAATAGCTCGCGAGCTTAAGATTTTTTTACACCCATAACCCCAGGGCCCCTACTCCCACTATTTTTTACAATCCCCCCAACCCGATCCCGCCCCCTGCCTTCCGAGTTCCGGCGTCGCGCCCCTCCCGCCTCCCCCCCCCCCCCCGCGCGCTCCTCGCCCCCATGCCCCCCGCACCTCCTTGCCCGGATCTGGTACCCCACCTTCCGGTGTCGCTTCCCCTGCGCCTCCTCGCCCCCCGGCACCTTCTCGGCTCGGATCTGGCCCACCACCTTCCGGCGTCGCTCCCCCTACGCCTTCTCGCCCCCCGCACCTCCTCGGCCTGGATCCGGTACCCCACCTTCCGGCGTCGCTCCCTCCGCGCCTCCTCGCCCCCCCGGCACCTCCTTGGCTCGGATCCGGCCCCACCTTTCGATGTCGCTCCCCTACGCCTCCTCACCCCCTGCACCTCCTTGGCCTGGATCCAGCCCCCCACCTTCCGTTGTTGCTCCCCCCGCCTCCTCGGCCCAGATCCGGCCCCCCACCTTTCGGCGTCACTCCCCCGCCTCCTCGCCTCCCCGCACCTCCTTGGCCCAGATCTGGTCCCCACCTTCTGGCGTCGCTCCCCCCGCGCCTCCTCGCCCCCCATCTCCTTGGCCCGGATCCGGGCCCCCACCGTCCGGTGTCGCTCCCTCCCGCACTCGGCTGCTCGATGCCGCCGCCACTCGGCCTCTTCCCCCGGGCCAAGGCTACCTCTATGCCCGGTCGCTCGAAGATGCCGCCGCTTGGCCTTTCCCCTCCACCAGTGCCATCGCGCCCACGTGGTCGCGCCCGAGATTGTCTGTTGCCGCCTCTGATCCTGAGGTACTACCACAAACATCGCAAACCTACCTCTGAGTCTGATCTATCTATTACAATTTACAAACTACTACTAATTGCTCTCTTATTAGCTGATTGCCCTGGTTGGAATGTTGGTTTTTGCCGATTCATACCATATCGAGTCTACATGAGCTGAGCTTGAGCGAGCTTAAGCTTTGTCCGAGCCGAGCTCGAGCTCAGCTTGAAGCTCGACGGCAATCTCAAACTCGCTCGAGTTTGATTCGAATTTCTACCGAACTCGAACTTGTCAGATCAAATTTGTTCGAGCTCGACTCATTTACAGTCCCAATTATAGAGCCTTTGCTGGTCTTTCTTTTTACCATCCGTCTTGCACAAGTACCGCCCCATCTGGCCAAACCTGCTTTAGATGCTACGACCTACTAATAAGCTGGTAAGAGGCACCCCTGCATAAAGCCAACAAAAAACAATGCTTTGTCCAAAGGAAAATAGGATACCGTTATTCTGCATTCTACAGCCACCTTTATCAAACCGCACAAATCTAGCAGTGAGCTAGTTATCATTCTGGAATGCTTGATCCTCTTTTATTCTATTTTTTTTGTCATATGAGCTATCTTATCCAACATAAAATTTAACCCTACCTTTATTACCCTATTCATATTAACTTCTAAAAACTATTTTTTTACAGTATATAATTTTTTCTACATTATCTAGTTTTAAACAATGTGTCTTAAAATAGGGTCTACTAGTCGATCGTAGTATACACTATAGAGACTTCATTTATATCGGCTAAAATTACATGCGATTTTCTCTCTCTCCATACGACTCCCTACAAACTGTTACTTTTATAAACTAAAACGAAAAATCAACAGTAAAAATTAATATGAACATGCCATCTTCCGCATTGATTTCCAATCATATAGTCAACACGTAAATGGATATAAAATGGTACCACGATACTAATAACAAACATAACGATGAAACGAAAATGGATATAAAATGGTACCACGGTACTAATAACAAACATAACGATGAAACGAGTTGTTAATATCGTGACATGTATCATAGTATCATAAGATCGTACTAGAGGTAAATGGTATGGATTATAATATAGATTGAAATCAGGTAGTATCGTAGTGAGATTATGATTTTAACTTGTAGAATCGTTATGATCGGGTAGGATCACAATAGGATCGTAATGGAATCATGATCCTGGCAACAAACTATATTAATATATAAAATTTGATATTACCTAGTACTAGTTTAAGTTATACTAGTTTAATTTATTTTGTTTTTGTTGTTTACATGTTGTTCTAAGGTAAAAAGTATTATCTTTGACATATTGTACTTTTAGATTATTAGTGTATTAAAAATAATTAAATAAGTTTCAAAAATCAACCTTAATTCAATATAACATGTATAAATGTATTTAAATTATAAAATTAAATTTAAAAAATTCTACTATAGTGTTGTATATTTAGAAATATAATTCATTTTTATATAAAATATATATATATATTTAAAAATTTAATAGATTTATGATTCTATGATCTGATCTTATCAAACAAAAAAATAATTCTACTGGAATTATGACCGTGACAACCTTGTTTGTCACCGCATGTACAAACCAAAAAGATCCTTCGCACTTGTGACTCCAATTGTCCACGTTGCTATCAAAACTCCCTAGATGCCTTGCACGCCGAGACGGCCCATCTCTCACCAAAAGGCTTTGGCTGCCCTGTCCAAGATTGGGGAGTGCATTTATTAGTCGTCTGCCTCCTCCCTCCCTCTCCCCAAACAGCAAACCTGCCTGCCTATCTGAGCTCCAACCACACGAGCGAAAGCGGGAGGAATCGAAGGATGCCTCTCTTCCTCCTCTCTCTCAACCACCCTCCCATTTAATGCCCTCCAGGATTCAAGAAGCTACCAGCCATTTTGCTTCGGGCCACTCCTGCCTAACTGTCCTGCACGCTCCCACAGGCAGATGCTGCTGAACTGAGCTCCTGTGGTTCTTGAAGGATGGCAATGGCGCCCCCTCCCCATGGCTGCTTCTTTCTTGGGTCAGGCAGCCCATCCGGTGGCCAGATGCTGAGCTTCTCCTCCAGCTACAGCTGCAATGCAGGTGAGGAGGATCTCCCCCAGATAAAGCTTGTTGCTGTGATCTTCTTTTGTTTATGTTCTGGTGAAGGGACTGTTGCATCTGTGGGCTGTGTGGGTGGTCTGCTGGCCTCTTTGATTCGGGTAACTGATTGGTTTCTTGCACCTGCCCATGGGCATCTTGCGAAAAGATCACTGGTTTTGGGAAGGAGGGGCTGTTTGCTTCACAACCCCTTTCGCATTTGCGTTGGCACTCCAGAGTCCAGAGATGTGACTTGTCTCCAAAGATGCAGAGGCTTTTTCTTGGAGATGCTTCACTCTCCCCCCTCTCTCACCAGGTAGCTCAGGAAATAGGCATCATTTTGAGCTAGCACTAGCTTGTGTAGTTGTGCCTCTCAGCTCAAGAACCTACATGCTGATCTTGCATGTAAGGAGCCAGGCTCTTGTACATCTTTTCTTACCTGATCCTATGTCCTTCCCAGCCCCATTGCAACGGTTGTTTTTTTTACCCCCGTTTGGTGGTGTTGTGGTGCAGGATTGGATTGTGGCAGCTCAGATGTAACAAGCATGCAGGGGGTGTTGGCAAGGGTCAGGGGGCCGTTCACCCCAGCACAATGGATGGAGCTGGAGCACCAGGCGCTGATCTACAAGCACATTGTTGCGAATGCGCCGGTGCCGGCCGGCTTGCTCCTCCCCATCAGGAGGAGCCTCCACCCCCCTGTGTTCCCACACTTTTCTTCTGGTGGCACTCCTTGTTCTAACTCTTGTAAGCCTTTCTTTGATTTGTTTTGGTTGGTCCAATGTGCTATCCATTTTTTAAAAGCAAGAAAAGTAATGCTACATTGGGATTCTGTTATGGTTTAGTATTTCTTTTTGTCTTTTGAGGAAAGGTGGTTTTGTAAACTATGATTAGCTTGTTGGGGATTGCCATTAGTTTATTCAGGGATCCTTTTATGTCCTGTAAAAGGCTTTGGAGGTTGGATCTGAAAAATCCAGACAGACATTGGAGATTGAATGAAGAACATGTGATATTTGAGCATACGTTCAATGCTGATGTATTAGTGTTAGAGATGTGTTGTTTATCGAGGTGTGCAAATGGGAATGTGACAACAGGATCCTTGATTTTGCAGTGGGGTGGGGATCGTTTCAGCTGGGCTATTCTGGGAGTGCTGACACTGAGCCAGGGAGGTGCCGTCGAACAGATGGCAAGAAATGGCGGTGCTCGAGAGATGCAGTCGTAGACCAGAAGTACTGCGAGCGACACATTAACCGGGGCCGCCACCGTTCAAGAAAGCATGTGGAAGGCCGCTCTAGTCATACTGCGAAAGCAACGCTTGCCATCGCACAACCAGCCTTGGGTGTGTCTAGTGGCAAATCATCAGGCAGTCAAGCAATGGCCCAGCAGCTGGCGAAAAACATGGCTACTAATTTGACTGATCCTAGTCCAACACAGTTTGACAGGTGAAGTTATCTCATCTTACACGAGTTTAATCATTCTTCTTTATTTAGGTAACAAGCTAATGGCATCTGTGCTTGATACCCAATACTAGCTCGTATTGTCCAATGTGGCTAACTGCCTAATGTATCATTACAGAACAGTACATTTGCCTTGTATCCAACTCTTAGCCTCAAGGATGGTTTTGCATCATGCCTCTTTTCTTGTATTGTATCCAACAGGACATAGGTAGTAGGTTGCATCTTAAGCTTTCCTTTAGATTCACTTTGGGTTTTATCATTAGGTCATTTTCACTCATGTCTTCATTTAGTCACCAGTTTGGCACCGCCATTCATAACCTCCCTTTGTCCATCTCATAGTATTTTTCATTGTAATCCTTGCATCCCCTTGTTGAACACTGTTCTTATGTTTTGGCATACACTGTTACACTGTCTTGAATCTTTGACACATAGAAAGGCAATACAAAGCACAATAATGTTCAGGTCGTTGGTAATAATGTAGTTTAACTGAGCCACAGTTTTTTTCTTTTCCATTTCCAACAATTAATCCAATGAAGATCACCATCATCATTCAACTTTTATCTGGTACTGTTCAGAGCATACAGAATCTACAGTTGTATATATTACTTTAAAAAACTGTGTTTTCCTTGCTCATGTAGTCATAGTAATTCTATAAATTAAGGCCCTTTGTTAGGATGATTACATTTGTTTTCACCAAAAACTAGCAACACATTGACAGAAACATGAAATTTGAACTAAGATGTAGATGTTGATGTTCAGTTAATACGGATGGATATTGATAGAACATTGAACAATTAGTGATTTTTTAATTTTGCAGGTTAATGCTGAAAGTTTTTTTCTTGGAGCCTATCTTTGAACAAAGCTATACCTTTGGTAGAATGAGTGATAAATCCATAAAATGTTGATTCATAAATGAAAGTACTCTTTGTCTTGATTTTTGTTAAGTTAGCAGTCATATTCATGTCTAATGCAACACAGCTGCTAGATGGTTTTTGATCTGGCAAGAAATGCGCATAAAAAATGATCTTGTAATAATCACTGAAACAACATGTACTGTTAATCTATACTATTTTTACACCCTGTAACTCCACATGTGGAAACTAGTATGTGGCCAAGAAAACATGATTCATTCTACATAATACTAAGACAAGATCAACATGGCAGTTTACCCAAAAAAAAGATAGACATGGCACCATTTTTACTTTGTTCACTGGAAAGTTATCATTTGAATGAAGCAAGTCTTTGTCTTTGCTATATTACAACAGTCTTAAATAAATCTGAGGAGATAAAACATTTCTGAAAGTTTTGACATAAAATTTTCAACTGACAAGTTTATGTGAAATATTAATTGATTAATTAATATGTTGGTAGTTGCTCTAGTTTTTCTTGATCAGTTTGATTTCTCAACCTTTGCTTTCTTCTAAAACAGATGTTTTTTGTTTTGCAGGATGTTACTGGACAAAGGAAATGTAATTGGTCGTGCCCAGGATTTTACTGACCAGCAATATTTACAAGGAATGTTCCAAAACACAGAAAACGTCAATGCATCAGAGGAAACACCTTCACAAGCAGACGATGCAGTTGCCTCTGCTGTTTCTCTTATGAACGCGCCACAATCAGAGAATGTCAATTTAATTCCCAGCGATCAAACAGCAAGCAGGCACAATCAAACCCAGTCCATCATCTCTTTGGCAAAGATATACAACCTGACGAGATTCAGTTGTTTATATCCATTCCCATGGATAACTCCAACTTATCCAATAATTACGATGAGTCTCAAATTGGCCTTGGGGTGCGCAGTTCATCAAATGAAGGAAGCAGTGCGCGAGCAAGTTGGGTACCGTTCTCCTGGGAAACATCCAATGGCGGACCTCTGGGCGAGTTCTTCACCAACACAAGCAACTCATCAGACGACAAAAACAAAAGTTGCCCCTCGCCTTCCTTGAATCTCTTAACGGACGGATGCGCTACTAGCCCACAGTTGCATTCGCCAACCGGAGTCCTGCAAATGACTAACTTCAGTTCAGTGTCCAGCAGCACAGTGAGTAGCCCTGGCAGCCTATGCAATGGTTTGCTCGCTGCGAGCCTGGTAAATCCTCAGACTGTCCAAACACTGTGACTCATCGGACTGATCATATCTGGACAGATATCCACTGTTATACTTGTCTCGAGCTCCTGATATTATCTTCCTAGCTGTTGTCTTATTTTCTTGGTTTCTTGCTCGTGTTCCCTCCCTTTTTTAAAGCGGTCTTGATTGTACTATCTAAAATTGTTGTGTGCTTGTTCGGTTATAATATTTCTGATTGAATTTTCATAATGCTGTTGCGGCAATTCACCCGGTTCTTTTCATTGTGCTGTCTGGAACAACATATTTGGTATACCACAACATGGTAACTTCTGTTCATAGGTCCTTTCTCATTTGGATTTCACAGCTCAGCTTTAGTTCACTGCAGATCAATAGTTCTATGATGCAGACGTGTAAGCGACAGCTTACGCCTTTGCTGCTCATCTCGCTGCTTGACTGTCGTCAGAACTGGCACTGAAATCATGCACCCTGGTACCTGCATTGTGGTGGATTAATGAATGGATCCCTGAAGGCCTGAGTCAGGGCATAGGGGCTAACAGCATCTTTCCAGTTGGCTGCAGGCACCAAGGTTCTTTCCAACCATTTTTCCAGCTATGTGTGTGTGCGCTCATTGAGAGATTCCATGCAACACAACACTTGACCATCTCCAGAGAAAGCTACATGCTAACCAAGTACTCTCTCAATCCTTTTTCTCACCTTGCACTTTCCATGCAACACTACACTTGACCGTCTCCAGAGAAAGCTACAAGCTGACCAAGTACTATCTCATCCTTTTTCTCTCCTAGCACTATTCTCAAAGCAGTAGTTTTCCTTCCTCTACTCATCATCCTCTTTTGGTATGATAGCATGGCATGCTGCATGCACACAGGCTTGCTGGGAGGGAAGTGGATGATTGTATTTGTCGCCACAGGACAGGTGCTAGTGGACTTCGCTGTGGTCAGCTCAGTTTTAAGCTGCAGCGCCTGCTGCTGCTGCTGCTTTCAGGTTAGAGTCTCTGGACAGGTATGGCCATGATGTGCTGCGCTTCAGTTCACAGGATACTGTAAAGAGGCATGATGTACACTGCATTCTGTCAGGTGTATGGACTTACTCAAGCTCAGCTCGCTGACAGCCCTACTCGTGAATATGCGACCTAAAATCGGTCTCACTACAGCTGCAGGGAATCAACTGGTATCTTTGGCTCGAAAAGACTAAATTGTTCTCTCCACTGCGTGCTCACTCTACACTAGTGTACATTACAGAATGCAGTAATACATCATGTCTCTTTCTAGTATCCTGTGAAATGCCATGTTGAGTATTCACGATGTCATCACGCAGGATTCGCCCTGTCTGATACAATCCTGAACAATTTGGAGATTTTTGGGCGTTGGGGTTGGAGAGAAGGCATAAGATAGAGGAAATTTTGGGATGGTTCTCACTCACTGAGCCCTTCCTCTGTTCCTTTACTCATTTTTCTTACATTTTGCATTTTTACCCTTGTACAGTTACATAATCACATATCACACACACCATCAGGGACCTATCCATGGATTGCCTACTGTGAGTTTGGTATAATTGGCCACACTTGGATGGCATTCCATTGATTGATACTTATAGTACATCAAGTGGTTACAAAGGAAAGTATCACAACCGACACAATCCGATAGACATCCATATCTACGCGATAGACATCTATATCTACACAATATACAAAGATATCAATAGATATTTACAACTTGATCTATATAGGTACTTATTGAGGTTATGTTACTATTCCGATTCTTGTGGTTTTATGAGCACTCCTAGCACTTATGATACTATTCAAGAACAGGTAAATATAATGTCTCGTCAGTTAGAATGCTATGCTTTAGAGTAAGGGATTGTGTTAGAGAGTAGGCATGATCCATAACACCCCGACCCTCCACAGGGTCATAAGACTTTCCTCCACAGGGTCATAAGACTTTCTCACCGACCTGGCTCTTATGCACTTGCATGATGCAATGCTTTTCAAACGAGGCTGTTTACTCATAAACTGTATTTATCCAGATATAATTAACACATAATCATATACATCATCTCTTACATGCTATAAAACATGGCATGAAAACACAAAGTAGTCCGGTGTTGCACAGTCCACCGTAGAGGCCGAGTACGTTGCTGCAGTCAGGTGCTTTGGATGGTCTCGACCTTGCGGGACTTTGAGTTAGCCATAGATAGTATTCCACTCTTTTGTGATAACACTTCTGCCATTAATATTGCCAAGAACCCAGTGCAGCATTCCCGGACCAAGCACATTGATATCAGATATTACTTCCTTAGAGAGTAGAGACCATGTGGAGAAAGGTGATATAGTGCTTCAGTAGAGTGACCACCAGTTGACCGATATCTTTACCAAGCCTTTGGATAGCTCTAGGTTTTCAGCCTTGCGGGGAGAACTTGGGGTGGTCTGTCCTTATGGACTGTTGTGAGGGGGAGCTTTGTGCTTTTTGTTTTATCCTGTTTACATGCTTCTGTATCTCCTTGTTGCATTGCATAAGGGTGCATTCAGGTTAGTTCTTCCAGCATAGATTAGAGTGATTCTCTCGTCTAGTTGCTTAGAGTTCTTTCTCTCATTTTATGATTCTAGAATGCTGCTTATTATCTGTCTTTCTTCTCACTAGGTTGAGTTCACTCACTTCTTATAGGCCTAGCGAGGGTTGGGCCATCCTTGGGTAGACAGGGAACGTGTTTACTCCATAGTGTGTTAGAAGACCAGCTGATAGTCCTGAAGTCATATGGGGTAGATGAGAGTTAGTCTGAGCCATAGTATCCTCTATATCTTATCTATGCTTTAAGAACTGCCGTTTTTGACTTCTTTGCCAGCTTCTCATTTTATTGCTTTGGTTCAGGGGGAGTTCTTTTGGGATTTTCTGAATCTTAATTTTGTCATAACTCAACTTGAACTAAAGGTGCATCTCTTGTTGAGGGGGAGCTTTGACTATTATCCTTGTGTGACATGATATCTTGCTTTATACCTTGCCATGTCTTGTGTTAGCTTGCTAGATTGATCATGTCATTTTATGTATAGCTTAGCTTTTTGCCATGCTAGCTCTATTGAATGTGAACAACTTGTATTAAATCCTGTCTTGTTAGATCTTGTGACTAGTTTTGCTCTAGTGATCGTCTAATGATTCATGCCATGTCAAATAGGAGAAGTTAAGCTTTGAATTTAAATTGAATTTTAGATTGAGCTATGCTAGTTCTTTATTGAAGCATGAGTGAACATTAGTTCTTTGTTCTTGAATTAAGTTAAGAAAACGTAGAATGATCTCTTTTGTGCGAAAAAACTGATCTCACCAATTCTTTCTCATGAGACAGCTTGCCATTGCACTAGGCATAAACTCGGGGGGAGTTTTGGATGACCAAGATCACTTCTTTAGGCTTCTTGCTTGGGGTGATCGCATAAGGCTTAAGATCTAGCACACGGCTAAGAAAACAAAACATGTTGAAAATGGTATAAGCTAAGCTCAAACCGAAAATGAATTTCAGAAAATACCAAATGTGCTAAATGTATTTGAACACACTTTTTCTATCTTGAACTTGTAGCACTCTAAATTGCCTCAATTGTAGCTTCTTGCTTCCATTTAAAATATTGACATGGCTTGACTCATTTTTGGATACCTATAGCTAAACTATGATCTTGAGCAACTTGACATGTAAAAACTCCATTTAAATTCAGATTAGTGTTCATCTGGCTTTAGTTTTGCTATATATGGTTTGGCATGATCTAGATAGCTTTTTCACATAACATGACTTGGTGTAATATTTATATAGTCACTTTGAATAATTTTCATGGCTCCTAAATGCTAAAAAAAAATAAAATGCAGCCACTTTATTTCGTTCATGCTCTATCTTCTTTCATGCATCTTGATGACTCCATTGTTAAAGGAGGAGAAAGATCGGTAAAAATACATATCTAGAGCATGATTTGGTATTTTGTTATGCAAATCTTGCTAAGATTGGAGCTTGTGATCTCTTCTCATCATGATCAAGGTCAAGTAAAACAATTGTTCTTTCATATGGATTTAGAGTGAGATTTCTGACTTATTTGGTGTTTTTGAAGCTTTTGTGGAAAATTTTAATATTTTCAGTAGCTTCACTCCATTTCTGTCTCAAACGGTCATTTTCAGCTCTTTGCTCTTTTCTTTTGACCATTTGGAGCTCTCTTTGCAAATTTCTTTTTCTTCATCTCAAATCACCTTCTATTTGCATTTTTGAGTATTGCCAATGGGTTCATCAAGGGGGAGATTGAAGGATTATGTGAGAAGGTCCTGTTTAATATTGTGATGAACCATTGTAATATTTGTGGAGTGGTTATTTGATTTTACAAAGATCGCTCGTTGGAAGGATAGTTTTTAGCAGAAATTGAGGATTTTGGGATTTGAGTCATAGATTGAATTGGGATGATCTGGTTCATTATATTAAGGTTGCATGATGCATGTCTCAGCTAACGTGGGTCAGGTTGTGAAGAACTTGTACCCGGAAACGATTTCTTTGTTTTTGGATGTGCAGGGTCGCTTGGAGCCAACCGTGGTCAACGTCGAGGATCGGGGCTAGACTCATAGAGGAGTTGAGGCCCAGAACGGTCGAGAATACCGGGTGAGATGGTGATATCAAGCATGGCACGAGAAAGACGAAAAATGTTGAAGGCGAGTTTGAACGACGGGATTGCACCATGAGGCTTAGACAGTTCAAGTGAGCCGTGGTTCGATGGAACCATAACGGGAGAGACTTGGCGGCGCATGGCGAGCTAATGGTGCACCTACACGTGGCGAGCATAGCGATTGCGTGCTATGAATGGTGATGATCGGGTCAACGAGGGGTATTTTGGTAGTTTGACCAAAATACCGAAAACTACCTTGGATCAAAACCGCAGCACATGGGTGACGTATTTGAGAGCGGTTTAGGTCAAGGTGAAGCTAGTTGGATCAAGCGAAAAAGGCTTAACGGATTCAAGCTTATGCGCTTTGAAAAGCGTGCATAAGTGTCATGTGTAAGTTAAAACCCGTATGGTTGGGGTTAACAGGTTTCCCCCATTGTGCTAAGTGGATTATATCCATTAGGACTAGGAATGGCTGGTTGGGCCTCTTATATAAAGGATTGGGATGGAGACTTGTGTTGACCACCTAATTCATCTCTCATGTGCTCTCAAGTCTAGGGTTAGAGTTAGAGAGTTGAGTGCATTGTGTGCTCTTTGTCCTCCAAGATGGAGTGGCTATAAAACCTACCTCTTCAAGTAATCATTCATCGATCTTTGATAATCTTTCTGTCTATTGGGCGTTTTTGATTGATTTGCTCTTGATTTGGTTGGTTTTGATCATTTCCTTCCCTTCTTGTGATCTTGCTGTGCCAATAACTTGCAAGAGGTGAATATAAATCTCAGGAATCCATCTCCATCCATCTAGGTACTTTGATGGCAAGATTCTTGAGAAAATCTGGTTTTTGTTGATTTTGATCTCACCAAGTGACCTCTTGTTTTAAGGGTTTTTGGGTAGTATTCCTTAGTGTTCTAGCTTGCTGTGACATGTGGGAATACATCTAGAACCATCTCAGACATCTTCTACGCACGAGCAAGTTGTTTTCACAAATTGGGGTTTTGGTTCGGTTTTAGTGCAACCTTCCAACAAACTAAAAAAGATCTCATCTTTGACCATGTTTTTCATGATCATTTGTTAGAATATGTTCACAATAATCTAGAGAACATCCATACAAAATTTCATGTCATTTGGATCTACGGATCAAAAGTTCTATTGGTTTTCGGATTTGAAATCGGGCTGAAAATACTATTCATCCCCTAATTTTACTGTAGCAAAGGTCAGACCGCCGTTATAAGGCCAGTCAGACCGTCCGAAGCGGTCAGACCGCTTCTTGAACACCGGTCAGACCGCCGGGAAGGGTTTGGTTCCATATTTTGTTGATTTGGGCCAATTAAAGTGATTTTTAGCTGGGGATTATATGTTCTACACCTCTGTAGGTGTTTGAGTATAGAATCTTGAATACTAGGGGAAAAATCTGAGTTGGCACCATTCATCCCCCTCTGTTGTCATATTCGGTCCTACATTTTTCTTTCTCCACACCCGCGCATCCTTTTCCTTCCCTCCCACGCCGCCGGTCTCCCTTCCTCCCCTCACTTGTCGCCGGCCTCCCCTCCTCTCCTCTCACGCCCGCAGCTCCCCTTCTCTCTCCACGCCGGCCCCCAGCCCTCTTCCTTTCTTCTCGCGCGACGAGCAACCGTGCAGAGCAGGGGGAGCAGCGGCGGCGACGGCGAAGGGGCGACGACGACTGCAATAGAAGGAAGGCAGGGCGAGCAGGTGGGGGCGGCGCAGCAGCTCGAGCAGCGGCGGCGCCGGGGGTGGTGAGCGGCGACGCCAACGGCTAGGCAAGCGGGAGCACGGGGGGGGGAGGCGACCACGAGGTGCAGGCGCATGGGGGCGAAGGCAGCAGCAGAGAGAGCACACACGGGGGAGGAAAGCAGATTGGCTTTTGCTTCTCCCCCGGTTCTCTCTGTCCCAGGTATTACATTCTACCCCCTTTAACAGAATTCGACCCCGAATTCTGAAATTCGGATCTTTACGCGAAAACAAAGTGAACTGTATTAAACAATATACAGTTCTAACTCATACCCATAGTGAACAACTCCGGGTACTTCTCGCGCATGCGGGACTTCAACTCCCACGTTGCTTCTCGCTTGGACTGTTGCGACCACTGTACTTTAACGTGTTTCAATGTTCTATGCCTCAACACCTTTTCTGATTCCTCCAGAATCCGAACTTGGCGGGACTCAAAGGTGAGGTCTTGCTTAAGGGTCAATGGTTCTAGAGCAATCCCATGCTTCGGATCCCTTAAGTACTTTCTCAACATAGAACACATGAAATACATTATGCACTCCTCGATAGACTCGGAAATAGCCCAATATACCACGGGCTAAGCTTCCCTTTGG
Source organism: Melocanna baccifera (assembly GCA_036346265.1). Classification (NCBI taxonomy): domain Eukaryota; kingdom Viridiplantae; phylum Streptophyta; class Magnoliopsida; order Poales; family Poaceae; genus Melocanna; species Melocanna baccifera. Next base: position 14,104,407 of record CM070710.1, read on the forward strand.
TACCAAATCGCACGATTCCTTTAGTGGATGACATTCTCAAAAGCACATGGTCACCCACTTCGAACTCTAAATCTCGCCTTCTAATATCGGCATAGCTCTTCTGCCTACTCTGGGCAGCTAGCAGATTTTATCTAACCTCCGCCACTCGTTCCACTGTCTGTTGGGCCCAATCTGGACTCAGAACTGCCTTTTCACCTACGGCATCCCAATAGAGTGGCGATCTACACTTCCGCCCATACAGAACCACAAATGGCGCAGCCCGAACACTGGTGTGGTAGCTGTTGTCGTAGGTGAACTTCGCAAGTGCCAATTGATCCTCCAAGCTACCTTTCCACGACAAAACACATGACCTCAATATGTCCTCTAGTGTTTGAATTGTGCGTTCGGACTGCCCATCAGTTTGTGGGTGGAAAGCGGTACTAAACTGAAGTTTCGTACCAAGAGCACTTTGCAAACCCTTCCAAAACTTAGAGACAAACTTGACATCTCTATCCAAAACTATTGTTTTGGGCACACCATGCAACCTGACTATCTCTCGCACATAGATGGGTGCCAAATCACTTACCGAGTTTATCGTGCGAATAGGGATGAAGTGCGCGGACTTACTGAATCGGTCCACCACCACCCAAATCGCATCTTTACCTTGCTGAGTACGAGGTAAGCCGATAACAAAATCCATAGTCACGTCGTCCCATGGCCACTGAGGGACATCTAAAGGCTGCAATAGCCCAGCGGGACGCTTATGCTCAGCTTTCACCTGCTGGCAAACCCCGCAGGACACTACGTAGCGAGCCACATCCACTTTCATCCTTTTCCACCAAAAAATCTTTTTCAAATCTCGATACATCTTGTTCTCTCTAGGATGTACCGTGTACGGGGTACGATGAGCTTGCCTCAAAATTTCATCCTTGACTTGAGCTTTCTGTGGCACGTAAAGGCGGCCCTTAAACCGCAATGCGCCCGACTCATCAAGAGTGAAATCCCCCGTCTTCCCTTTATCAATATGCTTCTTCACTTGTTGGAGCAATCGATCATCTCGTTGTGCTTCTCTCACTCGTTTTGGAATTGACGATTCCAGCAACAACTGTGTCTCAACCTGTGCTATACCAGCATAACAATACGAAATTTCCATCCGTTCAAAGTCAGCAACGAGACAGCCTAGAGTGGAGGGTGTCGTCTTGTGACTAAGGGCATCAGCGACCACATTCGCTTTGCCCGGATGGTACTGGAGAGTGAGATCATAGTCCTTGATCAGTTCCAACCACCTTCTTTGTCTCAAATTCGATTTCTTCTGTGTGAAGATGTACTTGAGGCTCTTATGGTCAGTGAAAATATCACAGGACTCTTCATACAAATAATGCCTCCAAATCTTTAGAGCGAAAACCACTGCAGCAAGCTCTAAATCGTGAGTGGGATAATTCTGCTTATACTTTTTCAATTGTCACGAGGCATACGTGAACACTTTGCTATCCTACATGAGCACGCAACCCAAACCCACTCACGAAGCATCCGAGTAGACCATAAATCGCTTCCCTGGCTCAGGAAGAGTAAGAACAGGGGCAGTTACTAACTTTTCCTTCAAAGTATTGAAACTACACTCTCTTTCGTCGATCCACTGGAATTTCACGCCCTTCTGCGTGAGCTGAGACATTGACTTGGCGATGATAGAGAAGTCTTTCGCAAAATGCCTGTAATAACCAGCTAAGCCAAGAAAACTCCTCACTTCCTTCACATTGGATGGTCTCTTCCAGTCTACTACTGTGGAAATCTTGGTTGGATCTACTGAAATGCCCTCCTAGTTGATCACATGACCCAGGAAGCCCACTTCAGATATCCAAAACTCGTACTTTTTCAACTTGGCAAAGAACTGATTATCCCTCAGAGTCTGAAGCACGAGCCTCAAATGTCGCTCATGCTCTTTTTCTATCTTGGAATAAATCAAGATATCATCGATGAACACAACAACAAAGTCATACAAAAACTTATGTAGCATGCTGTTCATCGTCTCTATAAAGATAGCAGGGGCGTTCGTTAGTCCAAAAGACATAACTTTATACTCGTAGTGACCATACCTTGTGGAGAAAGTTGTCTTTTCAATATCTTGTTCCACGGGTCCCGCACTCGAATATGAAATCGGAGCTAGGACAGAGGAGAACGGGTTCTCAGAAAATAAACCCTAAAGAAATTACAGAAAATCAGAAAAGTTACTGTGCTGTGAACTCGGTCCATGGGAGAACCAGTCCACGGTGGACCCGGTGCATGAAACAAGGCGCGACGGGCGGCGGTCTTGACGCACGGCGGCTAGGGTGATGTGGCCGCGGTGAAATCGACATGTGGCACGGGTGACGTGGCATGCTGACATGGCTGCTAACGTGGAACCCAGGGGTCGGTTTTTGGCTGACATGGCGTTGATGTGGCGGACACGTGGCATGCCACGTAGGTTAGGGCTGACGGGGCAGGGTCGGTGCAGGCGGCGGCGGCGCGGATCGGACGGCTGGGGTCTTGACGCATGGCTGCATCCGGGCCTTTGGATCAGATCGGGAGCGACGGTCGAGATCGAACAGCCAGGGCGGTGGATCTCCGACGCGTGGCGGTGCGACTTACGAAGGGTCGCGGGCATGGCGCGGGCGCGGATCGGACAGTTGCAGATGCAATGCGCGGCTCGATCTGGTGCGTGGATCCAGATCTGAGGCGACGGCGGGGATGGCGCGGCCGAGGCGTTCGATGGACGACACGTGGCACGGCACACTGCACGAAACGTCGCGGCGCGGGCGCGGCGTGGTGCGAGCGCGGCGACCGAGGCGAGAGGGCGACGCGTCCGGGCGGCGCGAGGACCGAGGGCGGGCGACGGCCGGGCGATGCGGGCTCAGGCGCAGCGGTGGTGGCTCCGGCGAACAGCGCGCACGGCGGAGGGTCCAGCAGGCGGTGGCGAGTTCCAACAGCGGTGGAGGTCATCCGGTGACTTACCGGCAGCGGTGCGGGCGCGGAAGGACGACGGGTTTGTCCAGCGATGCGCATCGGCGAAGAACAGAGGCGGAGATGTTCTGGCATCGCGAGGCGTCCGTCAGCGAGGAACTCGGAATGGCGGCAGCTCACGGCAGGGACAGATGTGGCTTGGGTGAGGAGAGGAGGTGAGGGTGGCGGCTGCGGCTTTAAGCATGTGAACCGAGGCAGTTCGGGTTGGGGACGGTGCGAGGACGGAGCCAGATCGGAGACAAAGGCGGAGGTGCTGACGCGTGTCCGATCGAACGGCGCGGAACAAGTCCGGGCGCGGACCGCGCGGGGTGAGGGGGCGTCCGGATGAGTGCTGTGTGGCAAGCGGGGGATCGGGCGGTGGGCGCGCTAGGTCGGTGGAGGCGGCTAGGGCACCGAGGGCGGGCGCACGCGGGCAGCTGGGATGTGGACGCGTGGCGGGGCGGAGAGATCGGGCGGTGCGGGGAAGCGGTGCGAGCGAGGGCGCGAGCAGGGCGAGCGGGCGCGAGGGGAGAGGCAGCGGACGGATCGGATGAGCGGGGGCGCGAGTGGCGGCGAGGATTGCAGCCACGTGGCAAAGCGGGGGGGTAGGTGGCTAGTTGGGGCGGCTCGGGTGGAGCTGGGTCGGGCTGGGTGCGCGCGCAGCTGACACGCAGCGGGCGAGGGCGGCCGAGGGAGTTGGGCCGAGAGAGATTCGGCCCACGGAGTTTTTGATTTAACCCGACTTTTCTTTTTGATAAATCAAGGGGCTCTAGAAAAATAGCAAATAAATCCCGAAAATTCACCAAAAATACCAGAAAATTTCTTGTAACACAAGGAACTCAAATAAAATATTTTCAGCTTGTGTTGAAGTTTATTTTAGTCACATTAAATTATTTTAAATTCTAAAAATTTATTTTAAGCTTGTTTAATTTTCAGAAAAATTCCAAAAATTAAATTTTAAATTCAAGGTTTTAAAGATCCCAGAAAATCAGGATGTTACACTCCCAAAGGGCAATATATATAGAGTACAGAGGGATATACAGAGGAATATGCCTTATACAGATAAAGAAACTGAGGCATATAAGAAAACAAATAACAATTTTATTCTATTCTTAATAGCTAGCACTGTGAGGATTAGCTTGTAGCCTTTGGCAGCAGCAATGAAAGCAAGCCCTATGCCTGTGTTTCCGCTTGTAGGCTCAATCAAAACACTCTATAAAAGGGGAAAAGGGAAATGAGTTTTATATAATTTTCATTTTTCTACTTACATACTGCATTGAGTAAGAGGCTCAAGGCCTAACTTAATCATGCAGGGCATAGACAATATAGTATGTAATTCGCATGTATCTACATCTTATATAGTTCTGCTGTTCATGATCTTACCATTTCTAATTGATAATATAGGAAAGCAATAATATGCACTGGAATCTATCAGAATACAAAGTTTTTCCCAAATGAGATATAGTAAGACAACAATCTTTTAGTAGTAAGGCAGATTTGATTAATGATAGGAGCCGAGGAGAGTTTCATCATAAATAAGCAACATGTTACTGTGCTTATCGACTCCAGTTTATTTCAAGCTGGGAACTGATTCATGTATTCTGCTCTCACCTTTCCTGGAGAGATGAGACCCTTCTCCTCCGCATCAGTGATCATACTGTAACAAATCCTGCAAGCCATCGCCACCAGAACGCAATTACATAAAGTACTCAGACTCAGTTATCAGAAAAGGGGGCAGAGGGGGGCACTTGATACCTATCCTTAACAGTGGAGCAAGGCTCCATGATCTCAAGCTTGGCAGCGATACGGGCCTCGCATTCGGTCACTACCTTGTTGAGGTACACCAACGGAGTCCTATAGATCAGGTGGCGTAATTCCGAAGATGAGCGACGAAGCAAATCAACGTTGTGTAAAGACAATTTGCAAAACAGGATGGCTAACTGCAAGCACATGAACGGAATTTTTGTTTGCGTACTTCAGTGACATCGAAAGGAGTTTTGGACACATAAATAGCCAGTGAACATTAAAAAAGATGGATGGTAATAGAGGAAAAATCCTGTAATTCTGAAACTACTGACAACTGAAGCCAACCAAATGGGTCTAATTTGTCTAGGCAGCAATATAGCATACATCATTAGCAACTACAAATTTTCTGAAGGACAGACAGAACTGAGCTGAAAATTTTCAACAGAAAGCTATACTATCAAAGGAAAAGTATATTCACCTAAGTTCACATGCATATCATCATTGACCTTGACATAGAAGTCAGCATCCCAACTGCCAACAATGGTGACACTGCACAAGACACTCTTACAACGTACACTTACGACAAGAGTGTCTTATGCAGTGAACCGCAATGTCACACCGGAGATGGATCGAGGAGCTCGGCGCACGGTAGTCGGCATCATCGAGGGGAGGATACAGGAAGCTATAGGAGTGCACGCATGAACTCTTGTGTGCCTGCTGGTGGAAGGGGAGAGGGGTATTAATAGGGGCGAGAGGTGGGACGAACCAGTGCATGTCGTTCGATGTAGAGAGAATGGACGGGTGAGATCGAAATCCTGGGGGATATGACATGGATCGGCGACGTGTCATTATCATAGACGATTTTTTTGTATGAACCGTCTGTGATAATGAAAAAACACAGACGGTTGTAAATAAAAATCATCTGTAATATTTCATAGATGGTTCTAATTAAAAACCGTTTGTGATAACACGAGATATCACAGACGGATTTTTAACCCAACCATCTGTGATAGTTTTAGAGACGGTTTTCACCATAAACTATCTATGATAATTGAAGCACAGACGACTCCACATGAATCGTCTGTGATGAGACGTCTATTATAATTTATTTTGTAGTAGTGACAATTTTGCTTTTTTTTCCTCAATATGATCAGGACTTCCTCTGCGACAGGATATCGGTCCGTAAAAGGGATTGATATACGTTGCCATGATCCATGAAACTGGACGTGGAAGGCGAATCCGAGGAATGCCATCAGTTTGAACACTACTTAGGAAATGACCAAGAAAACACTGAAAGCATGAAAGAACGAGCTAACACGAGAAACTGAAATCTTGCCATGCATGACCCCATTCATTTTCCCGACCTCTCGGCCTGTTTAGCGGTTCGGCCACGCGCGCAGGGCAGGGTGGCGACGCAAGGGGTCATTCATATCCTTAATTCCTTATCGAGCACATACGAGCTGTAATTTCTACTTTTTCTTTTTCAGCGTTGTGAAACATACATAAACCAATTAAGTAATTGACATAGGCTGTTTGTTCCGCATTCATACAGAAAGGAAGGAAAGAACTATGTAACTGGCCGATCCCTTTCTTGCCCTTCATGCCAATTAATTGCGAAAAGGGAAAAGAAGCCGCAGAAGAATATATGGCGACGTATGAGGTTATTTTGCATGGGAATAAAGCCATCTGTCTGGAGAGCTAGGTTGCTTTGCCGGCATTCCAAGAAAGATATGTCTTGTCCGGTATCAGTCACTTGCTTGTTCAAGCTAGTGCCGCGAGCACAAGTTACGTATCTATCCACCTATTTAGCATGCTTTGTGATAGATGCTCGCTAAAAGCCAGACACAAATCTCATTACCTAGCTAATCAACCACTCCTCTACAACTGTTGCCTACCTGAGAACAAGAAAGAAAGGGAAAACACACGCAGATGGCGATCGTCCTGGATGCTTTTGCATCATATGTCCGCGACCTGCTCACCCAGGCGGCAAAAGATGAGGTGGGGATGCTGCTTGGCATCTCCGGCGAGATCAAGAAGCTGGAAGGCAACCTGGAGAACCTCAAGGCCTTCCTCACGGACGCCGAGAGGAGGCGCATCACCGATTTGGGCGTGCAGTTGTGGGTGAGGAAGCTCAAGGACGCCATGTACGACGCCACCGACATCCTGGAGTTGTGTCAGCTCAAGGCCGAGGAGCGGCGGGAGTGCATGGCCGGGAGCTCGGAGGAGAAGCTGCCGGGTTGCTGCAACCCACTGTTGTTCTGCCTGCGGAATCCCGTCTTTGCCCACAAAATGGGCAGCCGCATCAAGGCGCTCAATCAGAAGCTGGACCACATCCACAAAATGGCCGCCGATTTCAAGTTCAGTATCATCAGTTCCTACCCACACGGAAGGGCGGATATTGATGCTGATCTTCCCAGCCGCAAGATGATGTCAGAGATGGAGCAGTCGGCTATCGTCGGGGAAAAGATTGAGAGGGACACAAGGGAGCTGGTGCAGGAGCTAACCACCAACGGTGACAGCAGCAGCATCAAGGTGGTGTCCATTGTGGGCATCGGCGGCATCGGCAAGACCACCCTTGCCCAGAAGATCTTCAACGACGAGACAATCAATGAGCATTTCAAGAAGAAGATGTGGTTGAGCGTCACCCAGAACTTCGACGAGGCCGAGCTGCTGAGGACAGCCATCTCCCATGCCGGGGGACACCACGGCGGAGAGCAGGACAAGACCCTCCTCGTGCGGGCCCTCACCGACACCCTGTCGGCGAGCAAGTTTTTGCTGGTGCTGGATGATATGTGGAGTGACAAAGCATGGAACGATGTGCTTAGAGTCCCAATTGCTAACGCTGTCTGCAAACAACCGGGGAGCCGAGTTGTGGTCACCACAAGAAAGGAAGACGTGGCTCCACGGATGGGTGTCCCCTTCCACCGACACCATGTCAGCAAACTCGACGATGAAGATGCTTGGTCCTTGCTCAAGAAACAACTACCGCAGGTCAGTTTATGTGTTGAATCTACTACAGAGTGTGTGTGTACCCAAAAGATAGTTTGGTTTGCATAGTGATTTCCACTATTCCTTTTAGCTGTTTCTCTTTTTTCGCTCCCAAATATTGTTGGGTTACTTTGGTAATGAACGTACGGGATAAACATCCCTCTATATCATTAATACTTTCTTTAAAAAATGTGAGCTTGCGCGCAATTCGTGGGTTTACACTGAATGGCGGCTTTTCAAAAAAAAGAAAAATTAATGGCAGGGAAGCAATATTTTAAATGGTAGTGGCTGTCCTTTTACATTGAATTCGTGGGTTTTACACCGAATGGCACCACGGTATTTTAAATGGTAGTGGTTGTATGTATCCATCTATTATATTTTGAAAGTTGAGGATAGGAGTGTGACACCTCAGCCCATATAAAATTAGGCCTATGATGGCTTATATGTGTATGCATAGAATGATATGGATTAGTTCCATCTTACTAATTTAGCATGAGAAGCACTAACATATAAATCTATAGGCACCATTGGTAATAACCTCTGATTAACAGTTTTGCACGAAGTGAGGACGAAAGTGTAAGCAGGTTGTTACGTGTATATGGCTTATCCATAATGGGGTTAAACCTAAACCGGTTTGGACCCTAGTGTGTTACAAATGGTATCAGAGCCGACCCTCGCTGTTACACGGGCGCGTACGGATCAGGGGCGTAGGCATATGATGCATGGCGCGTGTGGACCTGAAGTGGACACACGGTATGGTATATATACCATCACTGGACGCACGGACATGTGTCAAGAGAGGGAGATTCTGGTCATTTACCCTAGTGTGGGTATGTTAGACCAACGAAGACGTCGGGTTCTTTAAGGGGAGTGTATGTGACACCTCAACTCATGTGAAATTAGGCCCATGATGACCTATGTGTGTGTGCACATGAGGATGTAGATTAGTCTCACCTTATTAGTTTAGTATGGGAAGCACCAACATATAAACACATAGGCACCATTGGTAATAACTTTCGGTTAACCGTTTTGCGCGAAGCGAGGACGAAAGCGTAAGCAGGTTGTTACGTGTGTGTGGCTTATCCATAATGGGGTTAGGACTAAACCGGTTTGGACCCTAAAGCGTTACAAGGAGATTTATAGCTGCTAGAAAAAAAGAGAAATATACTAGAGATTCTTGAAAAATCTTGTATCTCTTAATGGGGTACCCTAATTTTAAAGGAAAATTTGATAGTTGGCTTAGAAATACAAAAATATGATTACTTAACTCTCACAACAAAAAGAAAAACATATCACCCTTAATTTGGTGACCCTAATTTTAAAAGCTTAGGTTTGATTGTGGGCTTAGAGATATTATTAACTTGAAAAATAAAAAAATGTAAAATAGCTCTACCTAAATTAAAAGGTTGAGAGTGTCTAAATTTGTGGCCAAGGTAGCATGGGGTGAGGCAATGGGGACACTGGTGACTAGCAGAGTCGAGCGATGGGCGACGAGAACGTGAGCGCACAACAAGAGGTGATTGCTACCCACCGGGAGACAAGGAAGAAGGTCAAAGGAGGTTATGGAGGAGATGTTGGGGTGAGGAAATGGAAGAGGAGGTGGGCAACGCTTGGTGCCATCGACCACTACAGGAGGCGGTAGTTGCAGGGTGTAGGCCACAGTGGCACCTGCGAGCGGCGCCGACGTCAAGGCAAGATGGGGCGTAAAGGTTGGGCAACACATGAGCCACATGATAGGAGAGAGAGGTAGATCTCAGGCCCAAAATCCCATATATTTTCAAACCATAACCAACTATTGCTTATTTCATTGGCAAAAGTGGCTAGAATGAAAATATATAGATTATTATAAGACCGAGGAGGCGACTATAAGGGGGGTCAAATAGGCATCCACCAAATGACAACCACCAAAAACTTTTTCCCCAAAGAGTGCACACGAAAAGTAATAGTCCTCACACAGCTACAAAAGATAGAACTGAAAACACAATGGAAAACAACACTCAGAACCAAACTGATCAAGTCCTATCTTGGGACCGTCCGAAAGTGTATGGCATACATTCCACAACCCTAGGTCAAACATTCTACGTGCACGTCATCGATTTCCACACAAACATGTTGGTGGATGGTGTGCAGTATACCAACAGATGATGACAAATGCGAAAATAGGGACTTAAAAGGTGGAGACAAGAACTTCAGAACCTAAGTCTAAGCACACTCGAGCTCAAACTAATCTTCTCAACTTAAGAACTTCACATAGCTATAGACATGCTCTCTAGAAGATAGAGGCAAAAGCATGGTTGAGATCTTAAGAAACTGAGCCAAATGAGACACCACTTAATTACTAAAAAACACCAAGTCATCAGATGGTCCGACTCGAGGAGAATGATGTAACCCCAGGGATGATCCGGCCTAGGAAGATGATTCGGACCACATAGAAAGCAAGAGCTTTACCAAACTATAGCCACTCTGATTTAACCTAGTCCAAATGACTTCAACCAGAAAATAAATTATTAATAGATAAAATCAAAGCCTTTCCAACCTCAAGGACAAGAGAAACAAGATAAAATCACAAGAAAACCAAATACTCTTATCTAGACTTGAGTGACAAGAAAGAAGTTAGGAAAATACAAAAATCTTGATCTAGAGATGCTTGTGTTTCATTAACTTGAGACTTTGCACATCTATTATACACCCTTCATGGAAATATAAAAGTAAATCATAACCAAATTTGACTAAGAACAAGAATTCCCACCTCTCGAACAACAAGAACAAAGAGTCACAAAACTCCGATCTTGCATTACTCATATATGATATATTTGATCAAATTGGGATCATGCACCCATGTTCTACATCCATCATGGCATCTAGAAAGTAAATCACAACATGACAAGGTTTCGCAAAGGGTAAAGTTTTGAGCACAAAAGAATTAAAGAGGTAATATTCAATCTTTGAATGCTACAAGGATTGATCCAAGTGTGATTTTTTTATTCCATCACTTGTCCTTCATTGAACACCCAAAATAAAAGCAAAAAAAAAGCAATAGGGAAAGATCAAGAACAAGGACCAAATCAAGTTACAATTAAAGGATCAAAAAGAGGGAATACATACCTTTTGGGAATTTTTCTTGCATTCATTTAGGATGTATGACTTTAGGACAAATTGGATACATGACAATACTCTAAATTTTTGGTGTTTGCTTTAGGACACTATCTTTTTTGTGTCTTTACTGAAAATATTAAACTTTGATGGCTCTTTGCTAGTGGACACTCTGCACATTAAAATATAATATCTATCCGAATTGGAGAGGGATTTTTGCGAATGACGGCGGGTGCCCCTAAATCTTACAAACTGGGCCCATATATCAGTCTCTCTATATAATGCTCCTTCTCCTCTCTCTTCCTCTCAGACACTCTCACTACCTCCCCTCTCTTTATCTCTGACGAGCGGTGCTGTGGTGAGCTCCGGTGGACTGGCAACGAGGGTGCAAGCACGATGTGTTCTTAGTTGATACAAACCAATTTGAGGTGGAGGGGGACAATGGGGACGACCAAAACAATGGGAACAGAACAGGAAAATGGTAGGTATTACAACCAGAAGATCTCGCCATTCGTCTTGGGTGGAAGGGGCATGAGCATGACATGGAGGTGACAACCCTTACCACAGTGGCAGATAGGCCCAAGGTGCATCGTGGAGGACTGCTAGCGATGACTGCCATGGTGACACGGAGGAGCATGGCCACCACAACGGAGCCTGCCTTCTCATGCTAGTGGATGTCTTCAGGGATGCTAAAGAGCCACTATTCCTCGACAAGGTCATGGATCCTATAGAGCCTCTCACTATAGACGGGCTGGTAGCGGAGTGCACCGGTGCCGAGCACATGCATGGTGTCGAGGAGGAGGGTTGGCCTCAATGGTTTAGCATTTTGAACTCTAGATCTACATGGATTTATGTGGATCTGAGTGGTTAATTGTTCATTGGTTGCTTATTTGAGCGGTTGATTTATGTGGACATGGTTTGAGTGATTGATCTATGTGGACATGGATCTAAGTAGATATTTCTTGTTTCTTGTTTTTAGCAAAATAGAATTTTCATCCACTTTCTCTCTCCTCTCTTGGCTAGATATTATATTTTAATGGGCAAAGTGTCCACTAGCAAAGAGCTACCAAAGTTTTGGGTCTTTCAAAAAAGATAAGAAAAGATAGTGTCATAGAGCAAACACTGCAAATTTAGAGTGTATTTTGCTATGAGTTTATAACCGCTCCTTGACAAACTCTAAATCTAAGAATGACCGAAGGTTCATACACAAGAGTCTCAAAAACCCTCTCAAATACTCTCTCAAAGAGCCATCTCCACTCCACTCTCAAGTCTTCACTTCCAAACCACATCTTCCCTACATTTATAGTGGAGTCAAAGCCGCTCGCTCCCTCTGATGACCCTAGCTTGGTGGTGTGGGTTCAAAACCCACATACCAACCACCCTACTAACTTCACTCAAAAGAAATCACCTCACTAACTCCATAAAACTCAATTTTGGGAATAATCAAAACCCATTAATAAAATAGGGCATAGTTGTCTTATATGACCTCTAAATTTTGTGTTATTGCATGAGTTGGAAAGGTAACTATGATTCCGACATGATGCACACATTATCACAACTACAGTCCATCTTCATGACTACTTGTTTCACCTTGAAATATCTCCATTTTCTAGAAGCCTCCACTTGATCATAACCCGATCAAGATTTCTCCTCCAATCCTCGCTACATGTCTTGATGATGAACACACATGTGTTATGGTGCCTAGTGACTTGTCCACACAATTGGCAAGTCTCTCTAGTTTCCAGACGCCGCCAGACAACCTCCACACCTACACCAGTTCAAACCACCTGGTTTCCTTAGCTATTGACCTCAATTCCTCCCTGACCTTAGTCCTAGTCCACCACGTCATTGCACGTCACCATCACAACCGGTCGCTCCCACCTGGTTCCTTGTCTTCATAATTTGTAGATAGTTTGCAAGTCTCGGTCATCTATGGTGTCACATTGACCATTCTGGATCTTAGCTCTTCTAGCTTAATTAGTCCAGATCCCCTCGCCTTTCCATGACCTAGCTGCGTGTCTACAACCAACACCAACAAGCAAACTCATCACATAGTATCATCCACAACATCTAACCATCAATTGACCCAATTGATGACCAAAGGTCCTATAAATTCATGCTTTGCAAGCTTCAATCATGGAAATATCACAAAGCCATCAAGCCAATCCATGGCTCCACAAGCACCAACAGCACCTACATCATCACAACTGAAAGCAGACATTGAATTACATGATCTGATTGTAATCAATTCACCATTTGCTTAAAAACATAATCAATGGCCTCACTACGAGTTACAAGATACCCTTTAAAGCATGCAAAGGTCTCATGGTCACCGAGTTGATGTAATCGAAAACAAATGACTGGAACATCAAAAACGTGTTCTCTGGACCAATGATCCAACCTATGCAAAATCCTTCATTGTACCAATTTGTCTGAATGATCTAGCAAATGATCTGACCAACTCGGATGATGTGACCTAAAATGAATTCAACTTGTGTGCTCTGTCCCAATGATAATATGTTGGTTTTGGACCCCTGCCTTGGTCCCACCGAGTTCATTCCCGGCCCCCAGGTCTTACATGGGTTGTATTCCTGCGTACCTATGCTCATGGGCTGCACTTTTGCAAGCCCCTCAAGCAACAACCTTATAAGTGGTATTGGACATTCTCCTCTCAAAAGACTAGTCTGATGGGCGGGGTTTCTTCACACTTATAAGTTATGTTTTTCCCCTCCCATAATCCATGTATGACTATTTTTCCAACATAATAATTCTCAATGAGTAGTCTTAAATTGTTTGTAGGGAAATGAGAGTGACATTGATCAGCTTCAACATATTGGGAAGGGGATTATTAAAAAATGTGATGGTTTACCACTCGCTATTAAAGTGATGGGAGGATTGCTAAGCACAAGATATCCAAGCGAACATGAGTGGAAGAGTGTTTTGAACAATCCTACATGGTCAGTAGAAATGCCCAAGGAACTGGACTACCCACTATACTTAAGCTACGAGGACCTGTCTCCTCCCCAGTTGAAGCAGTGCTTTCTATACTACTCACTTATACCTAAAAGTTTTACTTTTGGACGTGATGTAGTTATTAGCATGTGGATTAGCGAAGGATTTGTTCAAGATGATGGAAGGTCACTAGAAGTAGACGAAATAGGAACGAAGTACTACCAGGAGCTAATCATGAGGAATCTTATAGAACCAGATATATCACAATCTAGCACTGGATATCATTGCAACATGCATGATGTTGTCCGCTCCTTTGCTCAATTTATGGCTAGAGAAGAATCATTGGTGCTTCAGGAGGAGCAAACTATTGGCAATAACAATAGTCTTGTTTCAAGAAAATTCCGTCGTCTGTCTATAGCACCGACCGAATCAATACCGAAGTGGGCCGATTTACAACAGCAAGAGTCGCTACGAACATTGATTATAAATTGCCAAATCAACATTAAGCCTGGTGATTCATTGGACAGTTTCTCAAGTCTACGAGTATTGAATATAAGTCTTGCAGATTCGGATTGGTTGGTTGGATCTCTGTGTCACTTAAAGCACCTAAGATATCTTCAGTTAGATGAGACAGATATATCTGGTCTGCCAGAAGACATGGATAAGATGAAGTTCCTGCAGTACATTCTGTTGAGCAACTGTGGGAAGCTTTCCCGGCTTCCTAGTTGCATTGTAAGGCTAGTGCATCTAAGAACTCTTTGGTTAGAAGGATCGAATGTTAGCGTTGTGCCCAAGGGGTTTGGCGGGTTAACAAACCTGAGGTCACTTTTTGGTTTTCCGGTACACATGGATGGTGATGGGGGCTGGTGCAGTATGGAAGAGCTAGCGCCTCTTTCTCAGCTTAGGGATCTTAGTCTAGAAGGTCTAGAAAACGTGTCGGCTAGCTTGTTGGCTGAAAAGGCCATGATTAGTAGCAAAGAGCACCTTAGCTATTTGGAGTTGAAATGCAACAGCATATCTACTATGGAGCCGGCGGTCGAGCAGCAGCAAACAATCGAGGAGGTATTCAATAAGCTCTGCCCTTCACCCTGCTGCTTAGAGAATGTAGGTGTGGAAAGGTACTTCGGGCGCCGGCTACCCGATTGGATGTGGGCCCCGACAGCTGCGGCCTTTAGGAGCTTGAGATATTTGGAGCTGGAGGACCTGACCTACTGCACCCAGCTCCCCGACGGGTGGTGTCGGCTCCCCAATTTGGAACGCTTAGCCATCAGGCGTGCTCCAGCCATCAAGCGTGTTGGGCCTGAATTCCAGTCGACCTTTCATCAGCTGGCAAGTGGAGAAGCCACCGTTATATCATCGTTTCCTAAACTGCGACTTCTGGACCTGATTGGGCTGTCTGAGTGGGAGGAGTGGGAGTGGAGGTGGGAGGAGCAGGAGGACGTCTCCAAAGCTGCTATAGCCATGCCTGCCCTGGAACATCTCTATATCAAGGAGTGCAGCAAGCTGAGTCGTCTGCCACCGGGACTCGCCAACAGCAAGAGGCGTGCCCTGAGAGAAGTGTCCCTGTACGGTCTCACCAACCTAATATCTGTGGAGAACTTCCCTTCGGTTGTGGAACTTGATGTGTTCGACTGCCCCAAGCTCAAGAGCATCAGCGGTCTCTCCAGGCTGCAGAAGATCAGGATCGTCCGTTGCCCGAACATCGAGGTGTTGGAAGGTGTCCCGGCACTCGACAGCATGGTGCTGGAGAACTTCGCCATGGAGACAGTTCCAGGATACCTGCGAGGTGTAAACCCAAGGTATCTCTGGTTGGGCTGCAGCAAGAAGCTGCGTGATTCCTTATTACAAGGTAGCTCCTCTGAGTGCGACAAGATCAGACATGTTAGGAAACTCGAGATCGACGACTTCACGGATGTTAGCTCCTCTGACTCCAGCAGCAGCTTCGCGGATGAATGACTGCAGCAGCAGCTTCGATCGATCTGCAGCCAGGTATCGATCCAATTTACATTCATTAATTGTAAAACTAGAATGCTCTGTCACGTGCTGTACTTAATATTTCCTCTCTGTTGTATAACTGCGTAGCATCGTCTGCATGTGCTAACTTGATCCTTTGCCAGATCCCAAGGCCTACCCATGCATGCAGTAAACGAGCCGAGCTCGAGCGAGCTTACCCTGGCTTAGCTCGGGCTCGGTAGAAACTCGAGCCGAGCTCGAGCGAGCTTGAAATTGCCATCGAGCTTCAAGCCGGGCTCGAGCTCGGCTCGGACGGCTCGTGTAGGCTCGGTGCTGAGGTGTACCTGCTGGGGGCGGGCCGGTGAGGAGGGGCGCCAGCGGCGGGGAGATCCGGCCGGATCCGGGTCGAGAGGAGCCGGCGGCGGGGGAGAGAAGGGGCGTCGAGGGGAAGAGGCCGAGCGGCGGCGGCGGCTTTGGGTCCGGTGGGGAGATCCAGATCCGACCAGATCCGGCGAGGAGGGGCAGCGGCGGGGGGGCGAGCCGGCGAGGAGGGGCGACGGTGGGGGAGAGGAGGGGCCCGCGGCGGTGGGGGAGGCCGGGGCGGCGGGGTCGGCGGTGGGGAGAGGAAGGAGACGAGTGGGGGGCGAGGAGGGGACGGCCGGCGGGGCGGCGAGGATTTGGGGCGGGGCGCGGCGCGAGTGGGGCCCTGGGGCGGGTCGCTCGGGGTGGAGTGGGGACAGGGGCGCTGGGTGGGTCACTCGGGATTTGGAATCGAGAGAGAGAGAGCGCGGGGTGGGGACAGGAATTGAGAGAGAGAGGCGGGAGAGAGTACGGGATTGTAGGGAATTGAGGGAGGGGTTAAAATATCTCAAGCTCGCGAGCTATTCGGCTCGGCTCGGTAAAGCTCATGAGCTTGAGATGAAGTTCGTCGGCAGGTGAAGCTCGAGTCAAGCTCGAATCGAGTTTAGAACGAGCCAAGCTTGAGCGATTCGCGAGCTTGAGCTTTTACAGCCCTAGTTTCCGATATATATTGGTAGCTCCAAATTAATTAATTATCCACCGAAACTACTTTCTTCTAGGCACATTTTCAACCTTGGTGGCATACTTAATAAATTTATTGCTGCATCAATCGAATCAAATACTATTTGAGAGCTTGGCAACAGGGGCAAGTTTTACTTTAACAATACGAACGCATCCATGTATTGAAGGCTACAAAAGAAATCAGACTTCAAGGTTTTTGTAATATGGCCCTGCTTATATATACGATACATCAATGGATTAGACAGGGACAAATGCAATCATGCATCATGTAATTATAATTACAGGGTGGCATGTACTTTCATTCTCTTTCCCTATATTTCTGTAACTCGATTTTGCAGAGCTGGAAACATGGATTTCTTGCTGATGATTGGGTTGTTATAAACTTTTCTTGTGGACCTCTATCTTCTCTTATTCTGTTGTAAAATTGTGATCTTTTTTATCTAATGAAAATGAAATTAAAGCACAAGGAGTTCTATGTTTCATCCGTATGCTAGTGTCTTAATATATTTTCTACGTTTTCTCTTATTTTGAAACAATTACTTCCTACTTTTTCGTTTCACTTGACTTTGTTGTTCCAGGGGATGAATAGGAGTAATACATATGCGAAAGAACATGAGAGAACATTGTGCCCCACACTTGTCTTCCTTTCATGCATTAACCGCCACGTCAACAACCAGATCATCCAGAGTTTCTTCGTAGGTACGTCACGAACATGTTTTTTAAATTCTTGGTAGCCCTTTGTATTGCAACAGCAAGTCTAATTATTTTCATGTATCTTGCAGTATATAACATTTTCCTTCATTGTGATTTGTGATGTTCATATGTGATAAATGAAGGTCAAAAATGGTACTAATGCAAAAAAAAAAAAGCTCCAGATATGAATTTATATATCAGGTTTCAGGAATTTGACTTTGGTTTGAACCTATATTTATTTCTAAATTTGGGACCTTTTCAGTTTCATTTCAAACATAAACAATATTATTTTTAGAATGGTGATGTCGTGATGAACACGCCTTGATTAATTAATTATTAAAAAGTTGAGCCAAGAATGTAACACAGATCTAATTAACCTCTGTAGCATGAATGCTTGTTCGTAGCTTTGATCTACCGATTGGGATTAATTATTAAAAGGAATTATGAAGTTTTCTTGTGGACCTCTATCGCCGCTAATTCCGTTGTAAAATTGTGATCTTGTTTATCTAAGAAAACGAAATTAAGCACAAGGAGTTCTATCTTTCATCCATATGGAAGTGTCTGAATATATTTCCTACGTTCTCTTATTTTGAAACAAATATTTCCTGCTTTTTCGTTTCGCTTGACTTTGGTGTTTCATGGGATGAATAGGAATAAGACATGCGGAAGGACATGAGAGAAAGAGAGTATAAATTAAGAAGAATATTGTGCCCCACGCTTGTCATCCTTCCATGAATTCACCCGCCACGTCTAGATCATCCGGAGTTTCTTCGTAGGTACGTCACGAACAGGTGTTTTAAATTCTTGGTAATACTACTAGACCTTTGCACTGCAAGTCTTGTAATTTTCATGTTTCTCGCAGCACACATATCACAGTTTCCATCGTTGTGAGTTGTTATACTATACATGAAAAGGAAAAACTTAATACGTTTCCACCAGATGCATGGCCGGTCATATATATGATATACATGTATGCAGGTATATCATTTGGTGCAGCGGCGCAACCACCGTAGGGACGAGCTGGGGCAATGCCCTGGATCTTTTCCTAGGTACCTCGGCGCTTGCTCCGGACGGTAGCTGCCATGGATGCTCTCATGGAGGTCAATCTCACAATTTTGCCTCAGGTCTTCCGAATTCCTGGTTCTGCCAGACTGCCACTGATTTGGTGCATGGATGCAGTGCAGCCCTGACAAGTGAGAATGGAGCCACAATTGAACCCGCAGTTAATTCGACGCTGCAACAAAGTCTCACAATTTTATTTTGGCCACCTTATTTTTATTATGGGTGAGAAGCATTTGCTGTTAGGAATTGATCATCGAAATTATTTGTGATTATGTATTGTGAACATGCATAGCAACTAGTATTTGTGATTTGTATTGTTCCAACAGTTGACGCAATTTTACCACTGCTTCTTTCACCAAAGAAAACAGAGATGACTGTCAAGTTTTTGTGGCAGATCAATTGGTTTGATACCTGCACTCCAGACTTACACCTTGCCAACTAGTATCTGTATAATAAGACTCACTTCAATTGTCATACCTGGGCCGGCCTCGGCCCGGCCCAGCCCAAAACGCTCCCATAAAAGGCCAGGAGGAGAAGGAGAAATCGATTTACTCCTCCCCCGAGCCAGTCTCCCGGGCACCTCCCCCGGCGCCGTCTCTCCCCTAGCCACCGGCGCCATCTCTCCCCCGGGCCAAGCTCCTCCCATGTGTCGAGCTCCACCTAGCCTCGCCTACAGCCCCTCCGCCTCCGACCACGCGCGCCGCCTGCCGTGCCCTAGCTGTTGCGTGCCGCTGACGGCAGAAGGTGCCTCCCGACCGCGGTGTCGTTGCAGCTCCTCCCGGCCATGCGTCACCACTGTCGCCCCGCGTCGCCGCCTCACCCAAGTGCGCCGCCTAGTTAACCGGCGCTGTCGCCCCTTCTCGCCGTCGCCCCGCTCTGCCAGGGGGAGCCGAGCTCCCCTAGGTGCTGCCAACGCCGCCCACCTCTACCCACGTCGGCCAGCCTGCGCCGTCCTCCTCAGTTGAGAAGAGGGGAGGGAGGGAAGTGCGGCGGCCGGAAGCAGAGGAAGTCGGCTGGGAAGAGGAGAGGAAAGGGGAGAAGAAAGAGGGAGAGGAGGGAATTGGCGGTGAGGAAGAGGCGTAGAGGAAGAAAGAAAAAGGGAAGGAGTGCGTCAGTCGACTGTGGGGAGAAGGAAAGAAAGGAAAGAAAAGAGAAGAAAGGAGAGGAGAGGAGAACGAGGAGAAGAGGAGGGAGTCGGCCGACGGGGTGAGAAAAAGAAAAGAGGGGAGAAGGGAAGAAAGAAAAGGAAAGGAAGAGGGGGGCCGGGCGTGGGAAAAGAGGAAAGAGGGAAGAAGAAAAGAAAATGAGAGAAAAGGAAAGAAAAGAAAAGAGAGGGAAAGAACAGGAAAAAAAAAGGGGGAGAGTGCTTGATCCGGCGCCAGATCCGGTCCAAGAGTGATAGATCGTGCCCTGATCCGGTCCAGGAGCGACAGATCGTGCCCTGATCCAGTCATTCGAAGCTAGGGTAACACCTTGATTCCTTCTCCTTGCTTGGTTATTGAATTCTGTTGAGATCGAATTGTCGAGTAGCGAGACGGATGTATACAATGGTTAGAACATGGCTAGTCGTTGGATTTCATGCGCAACGAGGTGATGTTGTGGCCATGTGCGTGTAGAGCTAGTAAAGTGCGATGGCCGTGTGATGTTGGTGCATGCATGATCGACTAGTGTTCAGTGAGTGGTTAGGAGTTGCTAATTACCGAACAAGGGAGTAATATTTAAATCATAGTAACTAGAAATATGTGAGTACAATTATGCAGATTACTGAACCTAGAATATTTGCTATATTACATCGTGGGTTCGAAAGACACGGTTGTTTGAGCACCCGGAATAGTGGAATGATATCTAGTGAAAAATGTAGTACATGTTGGTTTGTATGTAAGAATGCTGCCATTAGAATGTGTGCCTATATTGCTATGATGTGTTGAGATAGATTGATATTTGTACAGGTGATGGTTCGGATTTGGTCGTCCACACATCGTCTGTCAGACCAACATACAAGTGCATGATGGGATAGTGGTTTGTGATGCAGGATCGGTGCTTATTCTCTTATACCATGTTTTACCATATGAAATGATGCTTATAATTGAATATCAATATCTGAAAAATGTTACAATTGCATTGCGCATCATGAAAGTCCTACAGAGGTAGGCGAGAAGCATGTGCATAGAGAAAGTCCTACCGAAAGGGTGAACTATAACTTCTACGAGAAGCTCCCTTTGGTAAAGCACCGCATAGAGAAAGTTCTACCGAAAGGGTGAACAATAGCTTCCACAAGAAACTCTCTTCGACAAGGCACCGTATAGAGAAAGTCCTACCGAAAGGGTGCACTATAGCTTCCACGAGAAGCTCTCTTCGGCGAGACATCGCATAGAGAAAATCCTACCGAAAGGGTAAACTATAGCTTTCACGAGAAGCTCCCTTCAGCAAGACATCGCATAGAGAAAGTCCTACCGAAAGGGTGAACTATAGCTTCCACGATAAGCTCCCTTCGGCAAGACACCGCATATAGAAAGTCCCACCGAAAGAGTGAACCATAGGTTCTACGAGAAGCTCCCTTCGGCAAGGCACCTCCCGGGATAGGGGTAGAGGGGTTTCACCGCGGGTGAAACAACTCCACCATACCAGTATAAGATACATTTGGAGATGCATTGCATTGTATTGCACTGCATGAAAGAGACAAGGGGCAGTGGAATAGTTGTAGAATTCAGGTTACAGTTTTGCAGATATGTGATTTCTTGTGATTCTGAGGATTGTCATACAGTTCCCAAATATAGGAGTTTGTTGATTTGTTATGTTGTTGCCATTATTCTATTGTGTACTTGCTGAGTCTTTGGACTCACCCTTGCTTTGTTGATGTTCTTAGGTGTATACTGAAGGCGACATGCATGGGCGGAAGTAGCACACGTATATTCTCATATGCAATAGTAATTCACAAATCACCTCTAGTTGTTATGCTCCAACATTAGTAGTATGCTCGGGTAGTTAGCATTAAAATTGTGTCTTGTTAGAAAGGTCATGAATAGTGTGGATTGTGCCTCTTTTGATAGTTGGTAATCGGGAATTGTTACCTCAACGCTCACTGGTAAGCATGTATGCTTATTGTGTCATTGAGTGGAACAAAGAGTTGCTGTCGAATTCCAACAGCATTGGATGTGAATGGTACAACTTTAGGGTCGTGGTAGCATTCCGGGCTTAAGGGTTGGGCCGGGGTGTTACATCAATATCTGTTTATTAACACGAAATGGTTAGATAAGTCAAAATTGTGGTTAACGATACCGAAATAGTTAGATAAGTCAAAGTTGTGGTTAATGATAATGTATTCTTTCGAGACAAATATGGGAAAGTTGTAGGATCGATATGATAATAGAGGGGGTGAATGGTGCCTCAAAAATTTCTCCAAAATATTCATCAATCCTTCACTCCAATAGCTACTGAGCTATAAAGATCAAGATTAGAAACCAAAACTAAAGCAATCAAATGAAAACACCGATAAACTAAAACCCTGCTTTTGGCGGTTTGACCGGTGGCTTGGAGACAATTTGACCGGAGCTCCTGGCGGTCTTACCTGCACACTCTTGGCTGTCTGACCGGTGGAAGTGGCGATCTGACCAACCACCGATATGACTAGGGTTGAAAGCAGTGTGATCATTCCCCTGCTCCCAGAAAAGATAATCAATCTGAATTCAAACCACTTTTGTTGTAACTCCAAAAATCCATGGGCAAAATAGATGAGATTTTGCACACCGCTTGCTTGAGATCTCAGAAACCTATTCTATCTAAGGATTGCTAAAATCCTTACCAAATTCAAATTTTTCTCAAGAGTTAGTAAGGTTGCACTAAAACCGAGCAAAAAATGAACTCAAAATACGATTTGTTCATGGGTAAATTATAGCCAAGATGACTCTAGATGTATACTCACATGTCACAACAAACAAGAGCTCACAGAGATTTGAGGCAAAAACTCAGAGAACAAGAAATGTCACGATGAGGTCAAATTGAGGCAAAACAAGGCAACTTCAAAAACTTGCAAAACCTAAAGCTTAGATGGATGAAGATTGATCTCCATGAGTCACCTCCATCACTTGAATGTTCTCGGCATACAACAAAATCAAAAAGGAGAGAGAAGATCAAAACCAACAAGAACAAGAGCAAATCAACCAAATGAAGAAGACTCCATGAGTGAAGAACAAAGTTGATGTATTGCTACTTGAGGATGAAGATTTTACAGTCACTCTATCTGGAGGACAAAAGAGTATATCATAGCACTCACACTTCTCAAACACTAATCTTAGAACACTTGGCTAGAATGATAGATGGTTAGATAATTAACTAGTAAATCTACATCTCAACCCGTTAAATAGATAAGACAACCAACCCACATTTAACCCTAATGAATACTATCCAATAGCATATATGGGAGAAACTTGTTAACTCCAGACAACACGGGTTTCACTCATACACTTAACTCATGCACATTTTTCAAAGCATATAAGCCCAAATTTTTTAAGTCATCATACTTTGATCCACTTGATCATCTCAACTTCTCCTTGACCTAAACCGCTTTCCCAAGTGCCGCTCAAGCGCCGCGGTTTTGATACAATGTAGTTTTCAGTATTTAGCTATCTTACCAAAACACCCTTCCTTGACCTGGCCTTCATCTTCCTTGTAAGCAATCACCATGCTTGCTACATGCAGGTGCACCACCGATTTGCCATACATCGACAAGTTTCTTCCATTCCGGTTCCATGAGACCATACCTTTGTTGGACCAACCAAACCACACAGTGCAACATGTCACTCAATATTCCCTTTAATATTTTTTTTGCCTACCTTGTGCCAAGCTTAAGCTCAGTCATCTCACTCGGCATTCTTGATCGTTCTAGACCTCAAATCCTCCACAAGTGTATTCCCGATCCTCGCCATTGACCATAATAACTGCAAGCTTCCCTGCACATCCAAAGACAACAAAATCATTTTCGGGTACAAATTCTTCACAACTTGACCCATATTAGCTAAAACATACATCATGCAATAGTAATGCATTGACAGAGGCAACGCAGCTACAGGGGTGACTCGGCGCAGCTAGAAAGGAGAGGAGAGAGGAGGGGGAATGCTGGTGCCAAGTAGGGAAGTCAATGCGGCGGGGCGACACCTGACAGAGGATTTGGCCACCTGGGTATGGCCGCGCGGTGGCAATGCCACAAGGCGAAGATAGGCAAAAAGGGAAGCATGGCTAGGCGCAGGCGAAGCCAATGCAGGGTGGCATCAATGCCATCGTCAAAGCGCGCTGGCTTCAAACACGATGGGAAAACCGGAGGTGGTTTCGGTGTCAACCATGGCGGGTAGAGAAGGTGCTGACGCACAGCAGGGTTGAGGGGAAGAAGGTGAGTTTCTAGGCTTGAGGAGACGTACAACGCGGTGATGGCGATGCCACGGGGATAGGCTAGCGATGAGGAGGCAAAACCGAGGGCTCAGCGCGGTCGACGGAACAGGAGAGGGAGGAGGTGGACCGACTGGGCCGAAAGGGAGAAAAGGCCGAGCAGGTCGAAGGGAGAAAATGGGCCTGAGGCCCAAAAGAATTTCAATTTTTGAAATTTTAGACAATTCCAAAAAGAAATTTTGAAAATTAAACTCAACTTCTAAATTTACACAGGAACAAGGCCACCCCAAAAATGGGATGTTACAGGAACCTATACCATACAAGGATCGCTTGAATTCTTATCAAAGTTCAAACCTCCCTAACACATGAACTCTGCTTTTGAACGTTAATCAAAAGTCTTAAAAACACATGTAGGTGTTGTTTAATCTTTTGTAGCTCTTTACACCCCAAAAAATGACCCAAATTGATATATTAGGTTCGTTAATCATTGCCTATTTGGCAGTTAAACAGAGAAAATCAATCTGCATTTTTAGCTGCTACATTGATCAATTACTATTTATTTTCGATTCTGATAGAGCTTATGTACAAAAAATCATACCGAATACCAGCTCATTGATATACATGCGGATGGATTTGTAAGTTCAATTATGTTTTTCATGCCTACTGTGTATTCATCTTCTACGGTATTGTGTTGACTTGAGAAATTAACATCTCTTTCAGGCGAGTTTGATGAGTGAAAATGGTAACACGAAATATGACATGAGGTAGCGATGGCTTATGATTTTTTTTACTGTAGCTGAGTTAGCTTATTTGGTATAATTAAATTTAAAAAATTAAAAATAGAAAAAACATATTAGCTCATCACAAATAATGCAAAGGAATATGAGAAAAAAAGAAAAGGCAAAAAAGCCTAAAAAATCTTTAAAAACCAGAAAAATACGAAATTGCTGAATAGTGAAAAAAAGGAGTCAGAAGTAGAAGCTGACTTTAAACCAAAATAAACGAGGTATGTACTACATTTTGTTGTCATCTGCTCAGATGGTGTCACTATCCACTTTGTGATGGTGTTCCCGGTGGTCCTATCATAACTTGTCAGGTTCCTTTCTAATTATTGAGCAAGGAGCACCAGTTAGGCTCCTTTCTATTTTCTCTGAAATTTTGTCGTTAATTCAGATGCATAACTGAGGTTATAGTTCCCGGTGGTCATATCATCTCCAAATTATGGTCCATAATATTTTTTTGGGCTTGCTATTCCTCAGAGGATGAGCATGTTACTGCCATGGCGCGATCTCAGGTTATACCGGTGTGTTGCAGGCGGCCATGGATTTGAAGACGCTGAAGGCGCCGTGCTGGCGAGAACTGATGCAGAGGAAAGCGCGGGATAGAGGGCGCCGGGTAGCATGAGATAGAGGAAGAAGAGAAGACGCAAGAATTGGGTAATATCTCTTACCTCTATTAGAATACTCCTCCCCTTTATATAACAGAGGAGATCCCTACTAATCCAGCTAGCCTGTTACAATACCTGGAACTCTTACTCGAATACAACTCCTTAGTCCCATCCGAGACCACTGCTATTAGGAATACTGAACTCTAACCTGAACCGGACGAAGATGCATCTGTTGGCGCCGCACCTGCTGGTTGCGTCGCTGCTGCCTCGCCTGCTGGTTGCGCCGTTCTGGAACGTCTGGCTTAGACCCGACCGAATCTCCCAGGCCTGACAGTTACGTTAGCTGTGTGTTATTCATCTTGCTGGAAAAGGCTTGCCTCTACCTGCTAAGTAGTATATGTAAACATTGTACTTCTTTAGAAGCCAAGGCAAAAAAATGATTAATTCTTTAAAAGCCATGCTTTCATACTTACCTAGAATTTTAAAATGTTTGGAAGGCACAGAAGTGTCAACAAATGTTATCTTTGTTTTATCTAGCATTTTAAAAGCCCGGTTATGTTCTTAATGCATGCTCGTGTAAGGTTTAAGATTCCGTTGACGGGCACCTTACTAGTCTAACAACAATAAAGGAGAACAGCAGAAGGCATGCAAACAATCACAAATATTACCAGAAACGTGCAAGGCTATAGTTGCAGATTCAACAACAGAAGTTTATATCAATAACAAAGATAAAAATTTACAATACAGTAGATAAGAATGGTGAGAAGGGCTGACTGGACATCAAATTTGTTAGTTCCTATTCAATTAGTATTTAAATATTTGAATAACATGACTATTAAGGAATCATATTTTACATGATGGCAAAACAGGGCAGTTGCAACAGACGAAACATTTCCTTTTTTCTGGTTCTGTTAATCTGAGCTGAAGCAGCCCTATTACCATAATAGTATGTCAGATCTTCATTTTCACACACATAATAGAAGCAAATAAGGGTTTAGCAGGCAAACAAATAGAAGACAGATGGATAACATTGAGCGCCTCGGAAACCAGGTTTGTTGGTTCCTTATGCAGCCATGACTAAAATTGAATTAGAACATTGAATGCTTTCTAATACATACATGAAAAGGTTGTGTGTTCTGCAGAGAAATATTTACCACAAGGAAAAAAAACTGCAGGGTACAGCTCAGGAAAGCTTCAACAACCAAATAAAACAAAATGCGATAGAATACCGTGGTTGAAAGTCTACCAACAATGAGACAGCACCTGAAATCAGTAAACTGAGCTAATTTCTTGATCATACTATGGACCCTGCATTTATAGGAGTATGAATGGTAAGCTGAAAATTGGTGTTAAACATAAAAATACTATAATAATATTGATAAGCACTAAAATGTAATACATGTTGTCATGTTGTTAGAATTAACGTAATTTGTTATAAGCAATGCTGCACAAGTTTGCAATTAGAATAGGAGGCAACTTATATCCTGATTTGCTATAAGTTGCCACAACTTGAAAGCACCACCACAATGGTCTACATAAACCATGCATAAAAATAACATGAGAAAAATATAGTCATCCCATTTGTGACCATGCTAGATACTTTTCACATTCTGTACAAGACATGACAACAGACTCGAAAAAAAACTCCATCTATTATTTTCCTTGCTCTCGCTTACTCCAAATCAGAGTCATCGCTAATTATTGAGTAAATATAGTAAAAGCAGAAAAGGAACTTAAATGACAGTCTAAATACAATAAAAAAAATCCAGCACAAGTATCCTGAAGTACACCTTCCAGAAAATACAGATTAAATCATATCACCAGAACATTGGTTTGATAAATAAAAAAGGAAAGAACTAACTATTAGACAAATAAGGAAAAGAAATGGACCTAACATAGACATACTTATTGGAGCTTTTATGCAACTCATGATAATATAAAAATACAAAATGAAATGAACCAATATGAAAGATTATTCATAGAAAAGGAATATATGGAACTTACTGAGCAGTCAACTCTCTAGCTGGAGTAAGAATAAGCACCTAATTGCAGGTACACGTTTTGGCTGGAAAGGTAGACGCTCCAGCACAGGCAAAGAGAAAGGAGCAGTCTAATTTAGAGAAATCAGTTAAACTAAAGATATATACAACTTCAAAATGCTCCAAACAAGGAAGTTTGTGCTCATTAGAGATACCTTCCCTGATCCTGTTATAGCACTGCCACATATATCCCGTCCAGTTAATGCCAAAGGTATGCATGCAGCCTGGAATATGCAAGGAATTAAGCAAAAAGGATACTGACAACCAAATTAACTTGCAAGCATGGATAACTAAGGTATTTTTCTACGTGATAAAAAAAAAGATATGTTACTTCACCGGAAACAGTAAAAGAAAACTCTGTTTATTGATCAACTAAAAGAATGTCATTGATTATGATTGCAAAAGAAACTTTGAAGGAAGTAGACTACAACCACAACTTGCTAATGTTGGCCCTAACTTCCAACTCCCATGAAGACAGCATTGAGAGGAGAAGCGATATACTAACCATAAGCTACATCCACCCTTTATTTTTATATATAGCTTCAACATCTTCAATAATTCACTATAGAATGTTCAAATGATTGTCACATCAATTATTCTGATCTAAGCTAAAAGAAGACTATGTTTATTGATCAACTAAAGGAATGTCAGTGATTATGATTGCAAAAGAAACTTTGAAGGAAGTAGACTACAACCACAACTTGCTAATGTTGGCCCTAACTTCCAACTCCCATGAAGACAGCATTGAGAGGAGAAGCGGTATACTAACCATAAGCTATATCCACCCTTTATTTTTATTTATAGCTGGATTTCACAATGCCAGAATGTAGGCAAGTGCAGGCCAGCTGAACTGCCATACTGAATTTGCCATATTTATGCACTTTAACCACATAGAAGTAACATTTTTTTGAAGTAGTTAACTATAACATCAAACTGTATTCTTGAAACTTTTACGTATGCACAGCTACAGTTTGAATCTTAGAACAAATTGAACTTCAAATATCTCATCACAAAGATGCATAGAGGCATCTTTCAAGACCTTTAACAAGCTCATTATAGGTGAATTTAGAAGATTGGAGGATGACCATACAAGCCATTTTGAGGAACAAGAAAAAACTGAAATATCTGAAGGACGGAAGGTGCCATTCATTATTATAAGCTTATTCATGGCCCAAAGAAGAGTTGCAGGTGCAAACCTGAATCGCTGTTGGCTTTTGGTAGCCTAAGGCTTCACAGGCTCGAAGAAGCGGTCGTGATAAGTTCAGCTCAAGAAACGAATTTGCATGGAATGACGCTCCTTAGAAGGATCCACAGCACCACCCTGCTCGGCCGTATCTTCTTCCTGTGATTACCAACACATAAGCATTTCGCGACTAGTAAGACAATACAAGTGGCAAGTTTCAACTAACCATTGTGGTTACTTGCTACGATGAAACAGCGCATATTCACATAAAGGCACCACACTGCACTACTAGTTTGCGATCCTGACGAATTGGGCACGAGATGGAGGAATCAAATTGCAGCAAAGCTTACCTCTTGTGCAGCCTCGTCTTCCCCCTCCTCCTCTTCTCCCTGCTCACCACCTTCTTCTTCACACCCCCCCCCCCCCATGCTCCTCCCCCTTACCTTCCTCCTCCACCTCCTCGTCCTCGCTCTCCTCGATCCCCTCCTCGAGCTCGTCCTCCTCGTCCCCGCTCTCCCCCTCCACCTCCTCATCGTCGCTATCACCACCATCCTCGCCGACGCTGCCGCTCTCGTCGCCGTATAGCTCGTCGGAGATAGAGGGCTTGCGGCGGCCGCGGAGGGCCTGGGAGATCTTGCCGTCGATGGAGGTGGTGCGGCGGCGCGCGTGCTCCGCCGCCACGGACTCCGCGTAGGACGAGAACTCCCACGGCGACTGTGCCGGCGGCTTGCGCCGCGCGGAGGCCGCCGCCTCGTTGTCGGAGCCGTCCGGGTCGAACCGGAAGTTGGGGTCCACGTTGACGAGAGGGCCAGGGTTTAATCGAGGGCTTCGGGGAGCGGAGAAAGGAGGCAAGAAAATGAGCCTATCTGGGCCGTCCGATGCGAGTACGTAGGTAGTGGTAACCGTGCTCCAGGTGAGATAATGGTCGGCCCAATGCTCCTAAAATTTTTGCTTTTAATTCAAAATTTGAAAATTTATTACAAATAGACCCTGGGGTGCGATTTCCAAAATAAACCCCACGGCGCCAAAACACATGGCACAGAGGGTACATATCACGACGCCATGATATTTGGCGCGATATATGCCACGTAGGAGCTAGCGTGGCGTAGCACGGCGCCAAGGCCATGGCGCCGTGCTATCTAACAACGGCGCCAAAAGCCACGGCGCGTGCTTTGGGACTTAAGGCGAGCAAGGCCGCGCCCCTCTCCCCTCATTCCTTCTTGACCCGAGCAAACACGGACTCAGTCCCCACTCTCTCTCTCCAAATCCACGCTAATCCGTTGTTTTTCTCGCGATTTTGCTTCCAAACCGACCAAGCAAGGTAAGCTCCTCTCCTCCCTTGATTTTTGCAATAGATATGTTGTGTTTGAGGTACATTTTGTGAGGAAGATTTGAAACCCTAGATAAAATTAGTTTGATTTGGCTCGGTTTTAGGTTGTATTAGCGTTGAGTATCGTAATATAAGAATAGTTGTAGGTGTAATTCGTTTTATGGTTTGATTTAGGGTTTGATTTGGGTAACAATGATAGATACTCGTTTATAGTTGTTTTATTAATTTTGCGTTTTAGGTTGTAATGGGCTTCACCCGTTTGCCACCTCCACCGGTGTTCGGCGTGCCGATGTGTTTTTGCGGCGATCCTTGCAAGGTCGAGAGGTCGGACGAACCGAGACATATAGGCGAGGTGCGGATGTGCGGCAAGCGGGAGTTCGATCCGTCACGCGTGGCGTTGTCGTCCTCGACCGGATGGTATGTTGTGTTGTCGATTCATCGATTTGGTATTAATCATGTTGGTTTAACGAATGCGTACATCTCCAGGAGCCTCCACCGCTTTGTGATTTTGAGTAGTGGATCGACACCGAGATCGCTGAGGATGACAAGAAGTACCTTAACGCCGCCAAGAAGTGGGATGAAGAAAGAAAGGATAGGTGGGAAGGGAGATGAAACGGGAGGAGGCCACGAGGAGCACGCGAGGAGGAGCGTGGGAGGGACGTGGCAAGGCTCAAGGGTGAAAGGAAGAAGAAGATAGAGAGCGCGACGTGTCAAGGCAGCCCTTAAGGAGTACGATCACGCAGAGGAAGGGAAGTGGCCTCGATGTACTCGTGAGGTTATTGATATGTATGTTTGATCCGGGCGTATATGTATGTTTTGAGAATTTATGAACTATGTATGTGGACCTATTTATGTTTTTAGAATCATGAAATATTCTATGATATTGTGTCGTAATGCTATGTATCGTGCTTAGAATTTCAATTGATATTGTTCTACGTTATCGAGACTTGAATGCTATTTGTGAATTTCGTACAATCTTGTGTGAAAAATATGATCAAGCGCAATAACATTTTGCGATCATGTTATGTTGTTTTATTGGAAGAAATTTAATGATATTTTTGAGGACAAGCGTGATAGGAATAATCGGACGAAAGGAAGGAAAGTGATATTGAACACGTGGAAAAAATGAATGCGAAAGATGAGGAGATCTTATGTTGATAGTTAAAATAGAAAGTACTCCATCATCAACATGGCACGGCCTTTATCTGAGAAAATATAGAAAGTACTAAAAGCTTAATAACTCTCTCTAGTACATATCATAGCGACCGTACATGCGGTAGAAGATACAACCATACATCTCGTTGACTATATGCCAAACGAGCCTCGTGGCACCCACATGGAGTGTTGCTGAGAGGGCCGCCTCGGACGTGGCTGGTCGTCGTGGTAGTGGCACGCACATATGCAACTAGGGTTCTCGCATCAACATGTGGGATCATACGAGCTTCCTATGTTCACCACCTCCTCGTTGCCTCTCGCGTTGTATCGTTGGCGGAGGTCGTTGTTCTCCTCGGTGAGAGTCTCGATTCGCTCCTCGAACTCAAATATCCGATCCCATAATGCATTCACATAAATGATAATGTAAAGTTGATGAGGAGGGTCGATCCAGCGGGAGAAGTCGCATTTCGCCATCTGCAGGAAAGGATGGTAAACATGGAGACTCCATAAGCAATAACAAAATATGAACTACTAGCAATTTGTACCCAGGCGTGGGCATCAGAAGAAACGTCGTCCGTCATCCAAAGGGGCATCGATGACCTGCACGACTGTGTCCTCATTGTGTGTGCATTTCAGTCACGCTGGTTGAGCACGCCGGTTTGGCATCAAGCGGTACTATGGACCGAAGTTGTCCCTCCTTTCCAAGGGAAAGTCTTCCTTGATGATCCATATCCGATGGCCCATGAGCTTCGGCATGGTATGTTTCACAACAAAAGAGAATGAGCTCGCGAGTGTTGGATTTGCGGGGTTCTCTAGATACAATGGCATGGCACCCCAACCGTGCTATTTATATCAAGCGAGATAACGTCTTGTAGTTACCACATGACAAAAGAGGTAAGTTTGTGTAGCGACATGACAAAAGAGGTCGACTTTGCTTGATGACATGATAAAGAGAACGACTTTGTGCGGTGACATGACAAAGAGGGCAGCTCTGCGCACGGATATAACAATAGATGGCTGCTTTTGTAGAGACATGACAAAAGAGTGCAAGTTTGTACGGTGACATGACAAAAAGGTTTGTCGATGGCGATACCTCGCCATCTGTTCATTCAAAAATACATTAATGAAAAGACTAACAAAATCGTTAAAGATAAGAATAACAAATTCATGTGCATTCTAAAATTTATGCCCACCGCTTACGAC
This sequence comes from Melocanna baccifera, assembly GCA_036346265.1. Lineage (NCBI taxonomy): Eukaryota > Viridiplantae > Streptophyta > Magnoliopsida > Poales > Poaceae > Melocanna > Melocanna baccifera. The sequence goes on from CM070710.1 coordinate 14,136,569, forward strand.
GAGCAGCGTTGACACGTCCGTGAATTGTGACCCATTAGACCGCACGTACTGCAGTGTGTCTCCTATGGGTCCTCAACGAAGGGATTTGCCCTACCCCTCCTGGTGCGACCAGGTATCCGATCCATGTCTATCTTGTACCTTGACCGCTTCCTGCTGCCCCTCTTGTGCCAACGTAACCCCTCGTCCGCTATGTACTTGGGACCCGTGTAAATTGACCACTCGCCCTCATCACGATATGGCTCGAACCGTGGTGCCGAGTCTGACCAAAGCAGCCCTGCCCGAACACCGTCGGGACTTTGGTGTCAACATCGACATTCGGACCCTACATGCGGTCACCATGTGGGAGCACGGAAAATGGAACTTGTCGGGAACACCGCACGTGCATGTGAATGATGTAATCACGACCTTATGCCTTCGGGCCTCACGGAGCTCTCCATCCTTAGTCGTCCCCCCACTCTCACCAATCTCATACGAGCCCGTCACATGGTCAAAACACTCGTACTCCTGTTCATTGGCACGCAGCCGCTTTCTCAAGGAAGCCGTGAGGACGAGGTGGCCAACGTGCATGTGCCCTCAACATGTCCGAGGCTTCCCGGTGCCGGTTAACAAACCATGCAACACACTTGTAGAAAGTGAAGGCGGCAATTGCGATGGCGGCAATCCCGTGATCCCTTAAGCGGTCGCGTTGAAGCATTCTACCATGTTGCTAGTCATGAACCGTACCTCCTCCCCCCTGCGTCATGAGCCCTTGACCATTTATGCACATCTCTCATTAACCCCCTGATCCAATCACGGCCCTCGGCATTAGTTTTTGTTTTCAACTCCTCCAACTTCTCCTCAAACAGCTTGACCTCCCTCTGCCGACATACCTCCTCGAAAAGTGCGAAGTTATCCTTCACCTCATCTTTTTTGAACAAATTCTTCGCAAGGTGTCGTGTGCACCAACGATGATGCAGGAGAATGTCTGGCATAACTTCCTTAACGACGCTCAAGATCCCGGCGTGCTGTCGGACAACACACATACCTCCCTCCCGGACCAACCACATGGATCGCACAAGTTTGTAGAAACCAAGCCCGGTGGATTTGTCCTCCTTCTCCACCAAACCGAAAGCCAATGGCACAAGCGAGTTATGCGCATCACAACCAATAGAAATCAACAATATCCCCTCATACTTGCCCAACAAGAACGTCCCATCAATTGTGAACGGACTGCAATGTTTGAAAGCCTCGACACAACGACCAAAGCACCGAATGCTCGAAAGAAAAACGCCTCCCATTAACCCATACATCGGGCTTAGCGCGTACTCATCTTGCATTCTGGATTCACCGCTTTCATTGCGTTTAACATGGCGACAAGCGCTCATCGCCTCCTCCCAATCATCATAAATCAACTTCAAAGCACGTTGTTGCGCCCTCCATGCTTTCCCATACTTGATTGTGTAATGCCACTTTAGCTTAACGGCCTCTATCATTCTTTATCACGCGCATCGTCGGCATGTGCTTTATCATAGGGTACAAGCGGGTTGCAATAAACCGAGAAGTCAATTGGCGATGTTTACGGCGAGCTCGGAGGACCCACGGTATGCGGTCCATCCACGATTGTAATCTTAAACTTCTCCGTACCCTTCACCTTCCTAGCACGGACTTTCCATGCACACCTGCGCTCACATTTGATGGTGTACCGACGTTGGGCGTATGAGTTCTTAACTGGTATGGACGGTTGTGCACGATCGAGTACTCTTTCAACCACATCTTCAATGCCGACATATCCTCAAAGACATGACCCTTACGAATTATGATACTAGCCCGGCCTAGGTATGTCCCTCTGCGTTTGCCCTCCATCCGCTCTGACCATATGTGCGTTGCTTAGGTCATTGTAATCGGATACGGCGGGTCACGGCCAGAAACATTCTTCTCAATAGCTCAATTTATTTGGGCGTCAAACTTGGGAACGGCCTATCATCATCGAGTCCACGACCCTCGCATCCTCATAAGCGACCTCATCTCCCGCAAGCTCTACATCCACCTGTTAGATGCTTCACAAACCATGGGTTCCTCAAACACGCCTCCTCGTCGAATCCACCAATGGACCGGTCATCAACATCCTCAAACTCAGCTTCTACGAGCCAATGGAACCTCACATACTTGGTGAGGTTCAATTTGCATCTCGACCTCTTCATGACCCGATGACCCAACCAACGATGAGTCATTGCGATCGAATGCAGCCCTAGGAGGTGATGGATCTCTCACCACCATGCGCACAAACAAGTCAGTGCTCTCACCTCTGTGCCCAAAATAGCGGCCACATAGTCACCCATTCACCGTCGCGCCAATCGGAACCAATCTCTTTATCGCGGCCCCTTTGACGACCCAACATCAATTAATCCTTCCATAACGACATCACCATGCTCATCTGTCCATCGACCTCTCTTTCAAGCGACAAATGACATCACTATCACGACGGACTTGACCTAAATAGCAACGTGGTCTCTTCCATACCCTCCAAATCAACACCTCCATTGTGACTTCTCTTCACAATTCCACCATGGTGCAAAGTCACAATCTTATTCATCTATAATCAACAAACAAACATTCCTCAGTCCAATCGGCCACGACAACAAAATGCTATGACTTTTAACGAAAATTAAACTCTATTTCTAAACCTATTTCTAAAATCATATCAAACCCTAAACCTAACATTTCAAGAAATGGACCCTACTTTCATATCAAACCATATCATATCTACACCCTAAAATCAAAACCTACCACATAGATTCATATCATATCAAATCAAACCCTAAAATCAAACATACATCATATTTCTAAACCTACCACATGGATTCATCAATTTCTTTCAAATCAAACCCTAAAAACGAATCTGCACCCATAACTACTCTTATATTTCGCATATTCAAGCATAAATCAAACCTAAAACCGAGCCAAATTCATCAAATTTCATCTAGGATTTCAACTATTCCCCACAAAATGTAGCTCAAATAAACAATATATATTCGAAAAAATTAAGGGAGGGGAGGGATGTCACCTTGCTTTGTCGATTTGGAACAAAAATCACCAAAAAAACCGAGCAAAAACGATGGATTTAGAGGAAGAGGAGGGGGCGGCGGCGCGCTCTTTGGGGGAAGAACAGAGAAAACAACGAGGGGGTGAGGGGGCCGGGTGGCCGCGCTCGGCCTTAAGTCCCACAGCACGGCGCCACATCCTTTAGCGCCGTTGTTGCACAGCACGGCGCCGTGGCCTTTGGCGTCGTTGTTACATAGCACGGCGCCATGGCCTTTGGCGCCGTGCTACGCCACGCTGGCTCCTACGTGGCATATATCGACGCCAAATATCATGGCGCCGTGATATGTACCCTCGGCGCCATGTGTTTTGGCGCCGTGGGAGGGGTCCATTTTTGCAAATCGTTTCTCCAGCGGTCTATTTGTAACAATCTTTCAAAATTTGCACTAAAAAGCAAAAAATTTTCCCAATGCTCCTCCCTTAGGAAAAAAAAAGTTGCACCTCGTTACAATTGTCATCGATGACCTGTTTGATTGCCAAAGTTCATAAATTTTTACCAAACTTATCTAAAATTATGTCATCAAATTTGGTGTCACGCTTTAGCTAGCAAAAGAAAATCTTGCCATACTTTTAAGTCACTAACATGTAAGACCTTGGTGGTACAAAAAAAATCTTATCATAGGTGTGACTATGAACCAAATAGACGCTTAACTCAAATAAACTTATGTCAATATGTGGCAAGATTCAGCTATAAACCAAACTGCCCCTAAGTTTTTGACATAAGCCCTGTTTAGGTACTACACTTTGACACAGGCTGCACCATCAGCTAACTCCCTTGATTTAAGCTTAATTTGATCAGGACACGAGAGACCGGCATGGGATCGAGCACACATTGGAGGTTTGTGAGGGTTTTGAATGCTTTAATCCGTGCAAATTGAATCCTGTGCCTTCCGATTCTGTCTCCATCTTCGAATTTTGAATCGGGATGTGATCTTAAGATAGTATACTAGTTTTTTTTCCTTACTCTCCTCCATCACAGGATATTTTTCACTATGATTTCTAAGAAAATTACGATATAATGCCAGATGACTTGAAACTTAGAAGGGTGTGATTGGATTCTTCAATATCCTTCTTGCGATAGCAGAGTATAGCAGAACGAAAAGAAAAGCTTTCCAAGAAGAGGTGAGTTGACTGGTCAAGTCTTGTCGTTTTGTGCTTCGTGGGATTACCCTCTTTTTCCTTTTTTTTTGTGTGTTCTTTAGGATTACCCTTTACAAGCAAGTAGTTCCGCTTAATTGTAGTTTCATATCGTATGATCGATTGGAGCGTTGTATTGTTCTGATCTCTACGTTCTTGCTAAACTTGAAAACCAGAGTTTCTATTATGCTAGACTTAACCTTTGTGTTGAATCATTTTTGAAGTCATGTGAAGAATCACAATGCACTGTCATGGAATGGAATATGTAGGCTGCATTTAGTCCCAAAAAAAAGGCTGTAGGCTTCATCAGTAGTAGAAAAATAGAAATTCAGTGCTCTCAGGACATGTCATGCTGCTAAGCCTATCTAAACTAAGAAAAATTGCTTTTCTCGTAGGAAGAGAACAGGCTGGTGCTGTAAACTAAGGAAATTTTCCAAGCCTCTCTAAACTAAGGACATTGTTGCGATGGTCCTAGAAGAGGTGTTTGCTGGTGCCGCCGTGGCTGCTGGGATCATGGGTGGCATCAATGATGTTGTCGGTTTCGGTCAGTCGGTCAGGTCTGCCGCTTCATCGATTCGGAACGTCAGGTGTCCCTCATCGATTACGGAGAGGCTGCAGCGTTTGAGAAACCTGATTGTCAGGTGTCTATGTTTCTCAGTGAGCTTAAGGATGCTGAGGACTGTCTTGATGAATGTAAAACCTATCGCTGGATGAATGTAAAACCTAGCGCTGAGGATTTTCATCTCATTCACGTCGATGTACTTTGCACAATGAGGTGAATGAATGTCGAACTGAATCGGTAGATAGTGCTCATAGTATATTATTGAATCAACTCATATATTATGCGATGATCATACAATCATAATATAATTTACATCGAGTTTAAAATACGTCACGTCGGACGACTATTTTACATAACGAGCCTCCCGGTGAATACTTATAGACCAAAAGTATAGCGGTGGAAAGCGAAAACAACGGTGGGGCCAATAGCCACAAGCAGACGATTGGGGGTAACTGTGTGCATCTATATTGCCTAACCCTAGGTAATATAGGCGCACACTCTTACGGCAAGTCTACATGCTTAGGACTAGGCAATTAGAAATCCGTTCTAGTTGCGATCGTCGGCTCCTGGTGAGTGCATCCTCGTAGGTATAATGGTCTTGTTCTCTGTTTTTGGATATGGTGATGCGGGTGAGCAGACTAACCACTATGCTCATGAGCCAATACATAGAATGTAATTAAGTAACATGCATGGCTTGGCAAAGGATGGGCTCATGTTATTTTATTTGCGGAAATTTGCTTTTAAAAGATGTAAGATACATATCTAAAACCTCTTAGGACTTAACCATTTGGACTGAAATCATAGTTTTTAAAAAGAAATGTGATGTTAATATTGATACATATTACATCCACATTTGCATGTCACTTACACCGTGTAATAACCTTTCAACGTTATGGTCGCTTACATTATCACTAGGACAACACTTAAGGCAACACAAACCAGGACAGTCCATCGTCTTTCATTTTCTCGTTCCAAGTCCCAACCATAAAAATTTATTTTTGAAATAGAACTATATCGAGTTAAGTTCTCATGTTAGCCCTTGACCATGGATCGACTATTCGAATAGTTTTGATTACGTAGAGTGCGTACACTTTCACCACAAGAGACAATCCGCTCGTTACCCCCACATGATTCCTTTGTTATGTGGTTGAGTAGACCGTCAAAATGACCTTTCAAAACTACCTGGTCTCGGGATCTCATCTCACCCTATGGGCTACTCCCACTTGTGGTGGGTCCCATACGTTGCACGGGATATTACTCACTATTACTAGCGCCTCCAGGCTCCACTCCCCACAGCGCTAGTAAGACAGAAACAAGTCACTCTCCCCTCAGTGTCCCTTTAGCCACAATAGGCCCTTGCATTACCACACTTCTCCCCTCCCTACTGTTAGATGAGTCCAAGGTTCGATAGATTTACTCAGCCAAGTGTACTTTGCAGACTTGTGGTTGTATGGTTTTACAATGGGAGGTCATGACCTGATTCGGTCCTTATGTTATCTGGCGGTTCTACCACAACCCACACACTCGTGCACTCCAATGCACTATACCCCCAAACTATCCGCCCAGATGTATAAGCAATTGAGGATTTTTAGGGTATAAAATATTGATCATTTTCAAATACACGACTATTTCCAACTACATCTTCCCCCAAAATTGTTCTTTATATTTGCATATGATGTTGGGGTGTTTTAGGCACCCCCAGAGACTAGGCAATGCTAGGCCGTAAAATATAAATATAACTAATTTCAGAAATAATTACATTTATAATTTTTCCTAGGGATAACAAGGTTCATCGTCCAATGTACGAAGGGGTATAATATTAGAGCTTAAGTAAAGGCACTTAGCTAGAGTATTCAAAACAGACATAATATTGTACATAAAATAACAGCATGCAGTTTATTAATTTGAATCTAAATAATTTCTAAAATAGGTATTCAAAATGATCAAAGTATTAACTCACCTGGGTCACTGTTGCTTGGATCTTGCTGGTCTTGGTTCGCGTCTGCCTCGGATTACTCCTCTTGAGCTTCGTACACTAATTTTACATCGAACGAGAAATTAAAAACAAAAATAGAATCAACATAACCAAATAAATTCTCATCAAAAATTCAAACAAGCTTAAAAATTCATAATTTTGGTTCCATTGAAAAGAGGGTGAATTTAGATGAATTTAAAAATTTTCTCACTTTATTTGGAGTTAAGATGAATTAGTTATAAATTTTTAAAGTTTTCAGCCAAATTACTTCAAAAATAAAAATCAGAAAATCATTAAATATTCTGAGGAGAGACGGTGTGTGTGACTAACAGGTGGGATCCACTGGTTATTTTATTTTCTTTTCTTTCAGCGGCAGTGGGACCATGGCTTTTATTAATTCTTTAAATTTTCAGAGACTAACACGTGGGCCCACTAGGATTTTAAATTTTCTTAACACGCCATCGAGTGACACGTGGGGTCCATCGAGAGTTATTAATCCTCCCTCGGGTTTCACTGATAGATGGGGCCCACAGGGAATATGATTGGATCTGACACTGACAGGTGGGGCCGAATACCGGTTTAATTAAAACATGGCCCACATGTCAGTGACTCATTAACAACATTGTCATTAGCGTTAATTAATCCCAAGTTAATTAGATTTTCTTGATGAATAGTGTCATCGTCTTCCTCTCGGCGACAGCGAATCTCGTCGTCGGCGAGAGGAAGGCGTGATCGATCATTAACATAAGAAAAATGTGTTCTCGTGCTTGCGCCCACCTTTGTGCGAGTTCTCGCCGCCAATTTAGTCGAGCATCGCGATGGCAAGCTTGGGCAGCGATGGAACATGACACTAATGGCGACGGCAACATTCAATTATTTGCGCGGTGAGTACCTCGGGCGGTCACGGTCGCGAATTTGAGGTCGATGGAGCTCGGGTGTGGTGAGGAGAATTTGTCGGCGCGGCGGCGGTTGTAACATCCTAATTTTCAGAGATTTTAAAACCTTGAATTTATAAATAAATTTCTAGAATTTTCTTGAATTTGAAACAAGCTTAAATGAATTTTAGAATTTAATATGATTAAATTCAACATTAAAATTCTTTGAAATATTTTTATTTGGGTTCCTGTCTCTCAAGAAATTTTCTGGTATTTTTGGTGAATTTTTGGATTTATTTGCTATTTTCTAGAGCTCCTAGAAGTTTATTTGAATTTCTGAAAAAAGGATTTTTGGAAAATCTCTCGCGCCCGATCTTTCTCTCTCCTCCACGCGTCGCTCATCCCCGCGCCCGCGCCGCCATACACCCTTCCTTGCGCGCGCCGCCGCTCTCGCGCCGATCCGCGCGCCGCCACGCGTCGCGCATCCATGGCCCGACGCGCGGCACCAGCCCTTCGTTCGCCGCCGCGCCCGCTCGATCTCGGCCGTCAGACCCGCGCGGATCGATCCGCCGTCGCCTTCACTTACCCTTCGCTTCTCATCCGTCGGCTCGGTTCTTTCCCCTCGCCGCGCGTCGCGCACCGAGCCATCTCTGCTTTCTCTCTCTCGACAAGCGGGTCCGCTGTCGGGCCCGTCGTCCCCTCCTGTTCCCCCTCCGCGCGCGTGCATCATTCTGCCGCGCCGAGCTCCGCGTTCTTCGCCTCCCGGCCGTTACTCCTCGCCATTAATGGTGTTGGAGAGCCCTCTCGTCGCGCGCGTTAACTGGCAGCCGTTTCACCTCGAAGCGTCGCCCGTTTCCGCCGGTTGGAGACGAAAACTTCCGCGTTAACTACGGCGAGCCGTGCGTCCGTTTCTTCTCCGCGGGGTATAAAGACGTCGCCGGGGAGCCCTTCTACTCCCTTTGCGCACTCCTCTCCTCTTCAGTTCCTCTTCGCGTGCGTCACCGCCGTGTTTTCAAGTCGTCGGAGCACGTATTCGTCACCGTCGGTGAGCTCTTCCGCCGTCCCCATCGCTCGCTCCGCCCCTCGGTTCCCGCGCCCGGCACCGCGCCTCGCGCCGCTCCTCGGTCGCGCGCCGCGTCTGCGCGCGCGCGCGAGCTTCGCGTCCGCGCGACGCCTCGCCGACGACGCGCCGAGCGCGCGTCGGCGATCAGTGATTCCCGCCTCCGCACCATCGCATCCCAACCGTCCGTCAGAGATCGGAACGCGAGGCATCGGCGCGCGCCACGCGTCTCCTCTCGCCGTTGGATCGCGACACTCGCGCGCCGTGCGCGTCGCGGCGCCTCGCGCGACGCGCCCGTCACGCATCGCCGATCCACTCCCCGCGCCGGCCACGCGTCACCATCGCTCGCACTCCCGCCCGCGCCCGCGCGACGCGCGACGCGCCGCGCCACGCGTTGGCAATTCTCGCCTTCCCGTCTCCGCGCCATCGCATCTTCGCCGTTCATCCGGATCTGAGCAGAAGGCTCATATCTTTCCGCGTGGACGACCGCGAGCCGTCCGATCTCGCCGCGCCGCGCGCCGAGCCACCACGTCGACCCTAGCCACATGGCAGCACCAGCGCGTGCCACGTCAACCCTAGTCCACGTCAGCAACCACGTGGCATGCCACGTCAGCCAAAATACGCCCCAGGTGCCACGTGGCAGCCACGTCAGCAGCCATGTCAGCAGTTGACACGTGGCGGCACCAGCGCATGCCACGTCAGCCCTAGTTTGCGCGTCGGTAGCTGCGCGCGCGATGTCTTGTTCGTGGACTCGGTCCACCGTGGACCGGCCCCACCTGTCAGCCTTTGCGACTTTATTTAAATCCCGTGCTGACGTCATTATTCCGATTTTCCTTTAGAAAAATAAATCTTGCTGACGTCATAAATGATTTTCGGCTTAAATTTTAATCCAGAAAATAGCATTTTTCTTTTATTTTGTATTTAAACTTTGGAAGGCTATAACTTTTGCATTTTTAACTCTAAATTGACCCATTCAAATTTCTAAATTGATCTAAAATTCCAAACTTTCATTTGGTATATTTATTTTTAATTTTTGAGTTTTTATTTTATTTTAGTTATTTGGTTCTTCTCGTTTCTCGTGTAGAATCCGATCTGTCCGATGATTTTCAAGAGCAACTTCGGGAAGATTCCAACATAATTCCAGAAGGCAAGTCTCCTTGACCATTTTGCTCCTATGTTTTATAAATAGTTTTTATAATTATTTTAAATTATTTGCATTGCTATGTTTAGTAAATTGATAATTTAAATTCTAAAATTTAGATAAGCACCCAATTTGTTATGCCCTCTTTTGGAAATTATGTACCATATATCCTTGTCAACTTAGGATAATCTTTGGCTCAATAATGAGTTATTATTATTTTGTTGAATTTAAAACATTAGCAAATGCTTAGTCTAGCTGATAAAGGTAAAAATGCTCATATGAGAAAAATGGTTAAGGAATGATTTGGGATTTAATGTTTTGTTTGAAAAGTGGTAATAGATGTTACCACTATAAATTTAAAATAAAAATGAATTTCAAGGTAAAATTTGACGAGAGTGGATGGAATGTTTGGCTGGTGCGGTTTAGCACGAAAAATGGGTTTGTGAATGATTCACCCTAGTCGTCTAAGGACAGATTCTTGTGTTTGTCCAATCTGAGTAAAACAGTACAACCACAAGTTAAAATGGGTACAACCTAGCTAATTAACCTATAATAGTTTAGTTTTTGTGTCACTATTGGGAAATGGGTATCGAGATTTCTTGATTACTCAAAGTGAGGCGCGGATTTCTTGCACTCACATGGCGCAAGAGGGGCTTACAATGTGGTGGATTTAACCCTTGGTGGTGAAACCTCGTGAGTGATATAAAACTATACTAGAGTAGGTGAAAAGCTTTGTGATATTTTATCGGGTCTCATGCCAAAGGAAGGCATTGGTATTAAGGTAACATATCTCTTGTGGGTAAAGTTATGCGCACTCTGCAGAGTAATAAAACTATTCGAATAGCTGTGCCCACGGTCAAGGGCAGACAAGGAATGCATTCACATAGTAGAGATTTGATTTTGAATTTAAAAATAAAAGGTTTCAGAAAACTAGAGAGTGGACGGAACTCTCGTGAAGTTAGTCAGTGGATGTAACTTGATTCAGTGGTTTTAACCTTTATTTTGAATCTTGGTGGAGATAGCCTATTTATCAGTGATGGTGGTTGTAACCTTCACTAAAGTACTTATTAAACTTCAAATTATAAAAATTAAATGTTTAATAAAATGCTTTTAGAAGGAGTATATAAATTTGAAATAAAATGCTGATTTGTGCAAAAGAGCCATATAGCTTTCCTTTGTTCAACCTTGCATCTAATGCATCTTTCCCAAGACTTGCGGAGTACTTTATGTACTCACATACTACACTTCAACTAATTCTCGAGAGAAGGTTGAAGCTCAAGAAGGGACTATGACTCTTTGTTCCGTTTGCGTTGTGATGGATACTTTCAGGAGGATAGGTCTCGTTGCTCAAGTCAATTGCACGTGGCGATTGATGATTTGTTTATCTGAATATTTTGCTTCTCTGTTTTATTTTGTGTAAGAGGTTGGTGAACGCGATTGTAAGGCCTTGGGCGGGACTTATGTATTTCCGTTATTACTGTAATAAAGCGTTGTTGGCAATGTATCATTTTGTCGATTATCTGTGTGTACTAGCTTTGATGCGGGACTAGTCTTGCAATACAGGGGTCAGGAGTTTCTACTCGAGGTCCCACAGCGTGCTCAAGGAGTGTGTCGGCGAGGTGCTCCTTGGGTGCAGGAGCTTCAAGGGTGGTTGGGATGGCCGCGAGTTCAGTGAGGCTCCTAGCGAAGGAATTGCCACGGGTGGCTTCAATTGGCGGCGAGCTCGATGGCTAGAGTCGGAGAAGAAAATGGCGCCGGTGAGGCTACGGGACACGAGGCTCGATTACTTGCGGTGGGAGTGATAGTAGAGTGTGGGAGCCGATTGGAGGCTTGGCGGGATTTTGTAGTCGGCCGATTGAGTGCATCGTATGGGAGTAGTTGCGGTGGCCATGGCGGTGATGCAGCGGCGGTGATGCTACAGCGTGGCGATCAAATGGCATGTCATGAAGAGATAGGCAATGCGGCGCGTAGCACGGCGCGAGTCGTTGCTACTTTGCGGCGTGTGAGGAGATGGGCGGCTATGGCCGATGGGGAGGGAGATGGCGCGGCCATGCGGGGCGCTCGGAGGATGGGGCGGTGGGTGGCATACCACGGTGGAGATGGCGCGGCATGGGGCGGAGGGCATGCGGTGTTCTCTTGGTCCGAAGGGAGTTGAGAGGATCTGCTGCGTGAGGATTCGGGAAAGGGCGTCGGGTGAGCGAGCGGGTAGAGGCAGAGAGAGGGGGGAGGAAGGGAGAAAGGGGGCGAGGCCGGGTCGGGCCGAGCGGTTGAGTCTCCCTCCCTTTTCCCTTTTCTTTTTTTTTATTTATGTTTGATTTTCATTGTTGTTTCAGATTTCTATGATAAATGTTTGGGCATATTTGTGTGTATATTTTTGCACATATTTTATGCACAATTTTTCAAGACTTCCAGGTTAGTACTATCATTTTTCTTGTTATATTTTCCACATATTGAAAATATCCTTTTTAAATTTAGATGACTTTTGGGGGGACTTTTGGAAGTTTGGGGATTTGGATGATTTTTACATAAAATGCTAACTTACTTTTATGAATCTTGGGCAAAGATTTGGATCATCTTTTCAGATTCGTATTTTCATTTAAATTTTTCTTTTACGAATATATTCTTTCCCTTTTGGTATTTCCTTTTCCCTTTGCTTTACATTATTTATATACATATTTTTATACTTTCTTTTTAATTAGTGGAACCTCAATCAAAAACCAATAAAATCCAGAAATTTGAAAAACGTGAGGAAATGCCAAAATTTCCAATGCCACAGTTTTACCCAATAGCTATACTTTCCAAATTTGGAATGTTATAAGTCTACCCCCCCTTAAAAGGAATCTCGACCCCGAGATTCAGTCTAATCTGAAAACAAGTAGGGGTAATCTTTCTGCAGCTGGTCTTCACACTCCCAGGTGACTTTCTTTTTGGTATGGTGGTTCCATTGCACTCTACACATCCGGATAGTTTGATTTCTTGTTTTCTTTTCCACCATATCAAGGATCTTGATAGGGCACTCCTAGTAGGTCAAGTCACTCTCGATCTCGATCTCTTGTAAAGGAGCTTGGTCTTCTGGCACCCAAAGACACTTCTTAGGTTGGGATACATGAAAACATCATGTATGTCTGATAGATTTGTAGGGAGCTCCAATTGGTAGGCTACCTCTCCTTTCTTAGCTTTGATTGGGAAGGGTCTCACATAACGCGGAGCGAGCTTGCCTTTGACTTTAAATCTTCTAACTCCCCTTAAGGGTGACACCTTCAAATACATGTAGTCTCCAATCTCAGCAAGGGTTTTCGTCTTTTGTCCACATAGCTCTTTTGTCTGGATTGAGCAGCTAGTAGTCGATCTCTAATCAGGCAAACTTTTTCTTCGGCTTGTCAGAGGGTTTCTGGTCCGAAGATGGAACTTTCCCCTGCTTCAGGCCAATGTAGAGGGATCCAGCATTTTCTTCCATACAAGGCTTCGAATGGGGACATCTTCAGACTAGCTTGATGACTGTTGTTATAGGTAAACTCAGCATAGGGCAGGCATTTATCCCAATCCATAGTGAAATCTAGGGCACAGGCCCGAAGCATATCCTCTAATATCTGATTCACCCTTTCTGTTTGGTCGCCGGTTTGGGGGTGATAGGCAGTACTAAAATCAAGATGGGTGCCAAGGGCTTCATGAAGAGTGGCCCAAAAAATGAGAGGTAAACTGAGTACCTCAATCGGAGACTATTCTCTTTGACACACCGTGTAAACATACGATCACGAGACATGTATATTCGCGACTTATCCCCTGTAAGTGGTTTTGACGAGAATGAAGTGGGCGACCTTTGTTAATCTATCCAGTATGACCCATATAGAGTCGTACCTTGTTTTGGTCCAGGGTAAACCTGCGATAAAGTCCATTCCTACTTCTTCCCACTCCCATTGAGGTATTTGTAATGGCTGCAGTAATCTTGCTGGTCGTTGATGTTCAGCCTTTACTCTTTGACATACATCGCAACAGGCAACAAACTCAGTGATATCCCTTTCATTCTTGGCCACCAGTACCATTGTTTCATATCTTGATACATTTTAGTTCTCCCCAGGTGAAGGAAATATGCAGAACAATGTGCTTCTCTCTCTCAGTATCAAGTTCTTAAGGTCCTCTTGGTGGGGAATGAAAAGGCATGTCCCATATCTCAAAACTCCTTATGGGTCTTCAGTCATCTTCAGAGCCTTTCCCTTGGCCATTTGACTTTTTATTCTCATGATTGTTGAGTTCTCTTTTTGAGCAGCTATGATCAGTTTTTTCTATGTGGGTTGGATCTCCATAGCTGCTATGGTGCCTTCCTCTACTATTTCTAGGTTAAGGGCCACTAGCTCCTTATGCAATTCTAGTTGCTACTCTCTAACCATCAGATTACTGCAATAAGCCTTGCGACTTAGGGCATCAGCTACCATGTTTGCTTTACCAAGGCGGTAATGAATGCCTAGGTCGTAGTCTTTAACCAGCTCTAACCACCTTCTTTACCTTAAGTTGAGGTCCGATTGCGTGAAGAAACACTTAAGGCTCTTATGATCGGTGTATATATCACAATGGTTACCGATCAAATAGTACCTCTAGATTTTCAGGGCATGAATCACTGAGGCCAACTCCAAGTCATGGGTGGGATAATTTATTTCGTGTGGGCGAAGCTGTCTTGATGCATATGACAAGACTTTACCTCCTTGCATTAACACACATCCAAGGCCATGATGGGAGGCATCACAATAAACCTCAAAGTCCTTGCGGATGTCTGGCAAAACTAAGACGGGGGTGGATGTCAACTTGTTCTTGAGCTCCTGGAATCTCTCCTCACAAGCCATGGTCCATTCAAACTTCTGCTCTTTTTTGAGCAATTGGGTTAGCGGCTTGGCAATCTGAGAAAAACATTCTATGAATCTTCTATAATACCCAGCTAACCCAAGAAAACTTCTTACTTTAGTGATAGTCGTGGTTTGCTTCCATTCTACCACAGGTTCAATCTTGGCTAGGTCCACCGATACTCCGCCCGCTGATATTATGTGGCCCAAAAAGCTAATGTCATTTAGCCAAAATTCACATTTACTGTATTTGGTATATAGTTGATTCTCCCTTAACTTTTCCAGTACCATACGCAAGTGTTCAGCATGTTCCTCGGTATTCTTGGAATAGACGAGAATATCGTCTATGAACACCACTACAAACTTGTCCAAGTATTCTATGAATACTTTATTCATAAGGTTTATGAGGTAAGTTGGGGCACTGGTTAGTCCAAAGGACATGACTGTAAATTTATACAGTCCTGGAAGCTCTCGTTTCATCTATGCACATATTTAGAGGGAGCTTTCCAAAAATGACTTTAAAGGGAATTGAATTACTTAACCTCTTTGGAGAAAATGAAGAATTCAATTACTCTTTTAAAGTGTTGTCATCAATTACCAAAAAGGGGAAGATTGAAAGCATGTATGCCCCAAAATTTTGGTTTTGGTAATTAATGATGATTTAGAATACGGGACTAATATGTGTGTTAAAGATTGCATAGGCTAAGTCTCATAAGCGCGCAAAGGATAAAAGCAAGTTGCATGTCAAATGGATATCAAGATGGATCAAAAATAAGATACATGAAATATAGGATCTTTTTTAATTTTTAACCGGTCTTAGAAGAAAGGTTTGAAGACCGGATTATAGGATAGTTGCCGTACTATTAAGAAGGATCATTGAAAATAACTTGATATCATATTCTTTTGTCATTTGGATCAATTTAGGATCATGTATGCACATGAAATTGAGTTTGAAAACAAATTGTGCTCTCTCAGGAAAATTGGAAGTACCGCCATATTAACCGCGGAACTACCGGGCCACGGTGGTACCGGATTTTCAGTGGTACATTTTTTCCAAAGAGCAACCTTGCTGGGATTTGGGCTTGCCGAAATCGGTAGTACCAGAATTAACGCGGCGAAACTACCGTAGGGTGGTAGTACCGCACCAGATAATGGAACTACCGATGTTCAGAAGTACCAGCCTATTCTAGCGGTACGTTTTTTTTCCAGAGAGCAACCCTGAGAAAACTTAGATTGGTTGAAATTGGAAGTACCGGACATTGCACAGCGGAACGATTGCAGTGCGGTAGTACCGCACCGACATGCGGAACTACCACAGTGCGGTAGTACCGTACTTATAACGGCGGTAGTACTGCACCGACTTTCAATGGCTATTTCTAACGTTCTAACATAGTCGTTACTGTGTGCTACAGTGAACTGCGGTAGTACCGCACTTTGAACGCCGGTAGTTTTGATTTCGCTGATTTTTTCAAAATAAATTTTTATAACGGCTAGTTTTGGTTGGTGAGGGTATAAATACCCCCCACCAGCTCAGGGAAAGGTTGCTGGACTTGCATTGAACATTCTTGAGCCTTAAGCATTCATTTCACACCTTCTTTTCTTGTGAGCATTCATTTGAGGTGTTGTGAGCCATTTCAAGTTTATATATTGTTAGATTGATCTTTGGCACTTGAGCGCCGTCAAGCGAAGCGTGATCTTTTACTCTTGGTGCTTGTCGGCACCTAGACGGTCGAGTGGTTGATCGTGAGGTGATCTCTTTGAGAAGCTTATGAAGAGGTCCGAGCAATATTATGAGTGGTTTGGTGATCGCCATCTCCGGAGTGGAGGAAGAGCAACCAATAGTGATCGAGGAGTTGAAGCTTAATTTGTGGAGCCGGTCCAAGAGCGCTTGGGCTTTCCTCAACATGGACTAGGAAAGACCAGCAAGTCTTCGATACTATGAAAAAAACATCGTGTGTCCATTTGTGGTTATTTCTTATCTCTTTTAATGCTTACATTTGTAGCTTTGCAATTGTCACATATTTGTGTGCTTGTAGCTTATTGCAATCATAATTTGGAGTGGTGCCTTAGAATTACTAAAATTGAATAGGTTGAAATCAATTAGTATTCTTAGCTAGTGATCACTTGTTATAATTTATTTTAAAATGCAAGAATTTTTAGAACCTCTTATTCACCCTGCTCTAGTCGGTTATCCTTGATCCTACAATAGCGGGGACAGTCGTGCAAAGTCCTAGGAGCAAAAGGAGCTCTTACCTATGGCATGCCGACCAGCACCTCCATCCACTGCTTGGCCCTCAGCACGACCAACACTTCCCCCACCAAGCATCATTTGGGGTACTAGTGGGCCAACCGGGGGAGGGGGGTGGTGCACCATCCTACGAGCTTGAATCCTTGTCCGGTACCCGCAAGGCAAAACGAAAGCCCCCCGACCCCGCCGGAGGAGAAAGTACGTGTGTTCGCTTCATTGGGCGACCTGATGAGGCTGGTCAAGCAAGCATTGTTGAAGCTAGTAGGGCCACCGGGGTAGGTGAAGGGCCTGGGCCCTCGGTCACTAAAGGGCCATCAGATCGGCCATGCCGGGAGATGGGCCCTCGTTTAAGTTCGTAGCACGCCCCGCTTCGGGGGGTGCCTCGTGACACTCCACCATGGCAAAGCTCGGCGTGTCGAGGACTCGCACATCATCCTCGTCATCACCATCGTAGTCGTCATCACCTTCACCGTCGCTTTCCACCTCACCACTCCCAACCTCTGTCGTAGAATCGATGGACTCACCAAGGAGACAAGTACAGCCCCCACCTCTACCGCACTCGCATGGCTGGTGGCATCTTCGTCCTCATGCCCACTCGGGGCCACGCTCGTGACTGCCGCTCAGGGTCAGCACAGGGCGTTTGGGCACCTCGAGGCCCAGTGCCTCGCACACGTTGTTGATACGGGGACCCCCCACGGTCACCATGGCCCAAAAGGCCGTGCTCCTTGAGGATGTATGGCCCAAGGAATGTGCAAGCAATGCGCTCCACCTCCACCTGCGGTAGCACTACAGACATAATTGGTCACCCGGTGCAGAAATGCACTTACCAAATAGGCATAGTATGGGAGCACGAGAACTCACCATGACCGGTAGACCTCTTTAGAGTTGTCAACGAAGGCCGAACACCATCCTATCAGGGTTCACCTACTCGCACCTACCGGCGAGCAGGAGGGACAGCTAGAGCATGTAGAACTCTTCGGCACAGTCTCACATATTCAGTCGAAGGGCTACCCGCTTAGAGCCTCCGAAGCCGCACCTTGTCATCTCAGTCCAGCACCGCAGGTGTCTGGACAAAGTCCAAGGGGCGTCCGGTGAAGCGAAGACCGTTATCGTGCTCCATCCAATGGGACTCCCACTTTGTGCGAGTTGAGTTCGTAGGGAAGTCCTGCGAGGAGGGGTTCTGAAGCTACAAGCTCACGCTGCCCAGAAGGGACGCGAGCGAAGTTTGCAGGAATCCACACCGGTGCTTTCACATGGGCCAAAGGGACGAAGGGGGCCAAGAGGCATCAGACATGGTCTTGGCCCACAAAAAGCTAGGCCCCTCCATTATAAGAGGCTACTGTTGGGGGAGTGGCCCCCACATTGGCCCAAATGGCCCTCGGTGTCAGGAAAGCCAAGCTGGTAGCTTTGTGGAAGCCCGCAAGGCCAGTAAATGGCATTTATGTTACTAGAAGATTAGACTTAGATAGGGGTGTTAATGTAATAATAGATAGAGGAAAGGACTATGTACCCTTATAAAATTAGACTTAGATAGGGTATCTGTGTAATTAAACTCCCATAACTATATATACATGCTTGAGTGCGCTATGGGGAAGACCAGAGCACTCTTTTTTAGTGAAGAGTCAGATATTATCAACTTCCAAGATACTAGCACATACTTCTAATATCATCTCCAGGATGTTCTAGGTTACAGATAGCCTTTCCATGGCTCCCTTATAGCCTCCGTCTTTTACTATTTGATGTGTAACCACATCAAGGATAATTTAAGAAATACATCGCAGACACCAGGAAAGAAATACCGCGCAGCACAGTTAGTTATATATATACTCCGCAATATAATAAGATCTACCAAACGGTCAAAACATGAGAAATTACGAACTAGTCTAAAGAAACAGTTGACATGACCAAGCTAGTACAAATTGTGCGTCAGTACAACCGGAACGAATGGAACATAGTTTATATCAGGCTTCGTATATTGTCGCCATGACTGTATATGAGCACACACTAATGGCATCATTACACAGAACAAAGTAAACATCAAAGGTATGAACTACAGAACTGTGGATGATCACACACTGTATATGAACACACACTATTGGCATAATTACACAGAACAAAGTACACTTAAATGATGCACAACTGCAATTTCTTGTGGAAATAACATAAAAAAACTCGTGCACAAACATTAAATTACAACAAGACACCCGAATTGATGAGAGCGGGCAACAGGGTGAAGCCCTGCACGCCTGCAGGTAGGATAGAGTTCTGTCCAGAAGTTGGTTTGCAGGATTGGAGAATTCTTGGTTCATGCCTATGAAGTTGGAAGGAACAGATTGTACACGAATTGTGGTTGGTGCACTGCTCGTCAAACATGAATTGTAGTTACCTGAAAAAAGAAAAAAGAAAAATACGTAAAATGGATGGAGTAAAAAGATCATACAAGTCTCTGTATGGTTTGAACGAACAAACTGTACCCAAAATACTGATGATAATTTTGCTCAGCCTCGATTTCCAGTGTGGGACGGTTGGGATGGGCTTCCACAATGGTCTTGAAAGCATCCTCCGCAGCTTCCACCTCCGCAACACTCGCGCCCTGGCTATCTATGATGACTCTGACCTTCGTGAGGCAGCAGAGGTGCTGCATGCCAAAATCAAAACAGCCAATCGCAGACTTGAACTCCACTGGTTGGATGTAGAGAGAGAGGATTTTGAGCTTCGGCATGGACCCAGCTTCAAACATCAGGCATGTATGCACTGAATGGAAAAAGAAACGCTCCAAGCCCTGGAAACCTTGGTTGCATCTGATAGTAACGAACCTATCTTTGGGGCCTGGATTCAAGCGTAGGCCGAGATAGTGCAGAGTGGGTATGTTTCCAATGGCACCAAGGTCATCATGTTCTGGCATTTCCTCAACAACCAAGAATAACCGTTCGAGGTTGACAAATGAGCTAAACCATTTGGTAACCTTGCAAATGTTTTCCCCCGTAATACCAAGATCTTGGAGACTCTTCAGAGCACTGAATGACGAATCTGCTGAGAAGTCATCTCCGTTTCTAAGGTGGACGTCAATATCCAGTCTGTCGAGGTTACTTGCATCTAGAATACGGAGAGAAGAGGCTAGCGTGTCCTTGTAACATCCTTTGTCGCCTTTTACTTTATCAATATCCCAATGGATACACAGAAACCTGAGGTTCGAAAGTTCACCGAGTTCTTCAATAAAGCCTGTTGTGTATGAAAAAACATCAATCCTTCCTAGCTGTTCCAAATTTCGCATTTTTCCAATTCTATCAGGCAACTTAGCCTGACAGTCAACAAATAGTTGCTTTAATCTCTGAAGACGAACAATAGTCCGAGGCAGTTCTTTTAACGATAAACCCTGCACATTTAGCATCTCTAGATATTGTAGATCTCCTATTTCTGTTGGAAGTTCAGTTATCTTTTCTCCTCTGATCTTCAGGTACCTCAGCTGGCACAGTTTTCCAATATTTACGAGGTGATGATTTTCTAGTCCAGTACAATTTTGCATGTCCAGCACACGTAGAACGCGGAAGTTCGAAAAAGGTAGCATAAGTTTTACATCACCAAAAATAGTAAGTGACCGAATCTGATATATATTCCAATTTGGAGGTATAATAATATGGGATGCTTGCTTTTCGTTTTGTGTAAGAGAGAGCCGGCGAACTTTGATATCTGCTATGGGAAAATTTGTGAGCTTTGGATTGTTGATCATGGAAACAAAGTTCTGTTCAGTGGATTTGGATGTAAGGAAATCAAGGATGATGTCATGGACACGGCATGAGAGTACTCGACCATCATGACGTAAATGAGCAGGCTGAATTAAGCTTCTATTAATAAGCTCATTAAAATATGTCTCTCCTAACTTCAGGGGATTATCTTGAGGTTGACAATGAATAAACCCTTCGGCAATCCATCTACATACCAATTCATATCTACCAATCTTATAATCTTCAGGAAATATAGCCACACACAACAGGCATGTTCTTAGATAATGAGGTAGGTCAAAATAACTAAGAGACAATATCTTTGTCATGCCCTCTGAATCTGAATTATCTCCAATTGCATGACCAATAGATCTTCGTACCCTATCCCACTGATCTGTAGTCTTTTTAGTAGCCAAAAAACTAGATACAACAATGATTGCCAATGGTAAACCACCACATTTTTTTAAGATTTCATTTGAAACTTCCTCGAGATTAGAAGGGCACCTCTTCTCAGACCCAAACATTCTTTTCAGAAATAACCTCTTTGAGTCGAGTGGACTAAGTGGCTCAATGGTATAAATAAGATCGCTATCAGAAGAGCAACATGATTGTGCTACATCATTTTTGCGTGTTGTTGTGATTATTCTGCTACCGCACCTGTTCTTCAGAAAGGCACACTCCATAATTTTCCATGTTGATACATGCCATATATCATCCACTACGATAAGGTACCTGTCAAATTATTGAAAAACTATAGTAATATTGACATGTTACAGAAAGATATAGAGGGCGGACTGGACTGGTTCCGATTATTACGCCAGAGCCATCCTTCTACGTCAAAACCTACACGGTTCCCTTGCATGCATTATCAGGGATGCTACTATAGGGGGAACATACCAAGCTTTCTACGGTGCTTTGGGAGTCACAATAGCCATTCATTATGTAAAATCTGATGATCCACTGTTTAAGGTATATTTGGGGAGGTACTTCAGTTGTGAACCAGGTATTGACTGAAGAAATTGGTGGAAGGTCAGCTAAGTAATTTTGTTAGCTTACCAAATTAGAAGGAGAAAGGTAAACTAGTAAAAGTGTGGATTTATCCGGTGTTTAGAACCCTAGTGCCCGGCATCTCCGCATTACAATCATCTAATTGTGCCGGCATTGTCGTCAAAGAGGAACGTCTTGCAGACTATGTAACTGAATATAAAGCTAAGTAACTGAGCATACATAATTTTCCTTTTGAATACTATTTTTGCAGACTATGTAAACGAATATGACACTAAGTAATTGAACAAGAAGTACATAATCTTCTTTGCGCTTATTGACAATTGTGGTGGTAGCCAAAAATTGAAGAAAGAGAAGATCAAACAGATTTCCGATCTGATATGGATGGATGATGGGAAGGGGAGCTAATAGTGGAGCGGAAGGGGAGGAGTGTGGATAAGGCTTCCAGAAGGAGGGGATGGTTGGGAAGTTGCGGCTGATATGGAGGAGCAGAGAAGGTGAGGACATGTGCCGCACGGTAGATCGCAGGTGGTGAGTTAGGAAAAGGAGACGGGATAGAAGGGAGTTGCACTAATCTCAAAACAAACGAAGAGGTAAGTTGTATCTATCTATTATTTATCGTGCTTTAAAAAGTGTGCAAATCACTGTGAAGAAAAGCATTGAAGCACCTCTCTTACTAAATCACCCACATTTATATAATGTTGTGGTTCAAAGTTGCCATTTTACGAATCAACAGTTGATATTTTTTAAGATGAGGTACCTAAGATATGTTGCAAGCACCGTAGAAAATCTAATAACTAGCTTTGGAATTAGTTAATTTAAACCAATAACCATCACCACTGCATGAGATACTGCCGCCGAAGAGGCAGCCAAGTGCTAAATCAAGTTTGCACACACTGATGCCAACATTGAACAGTCCTATACAGCCGGAAAGCCATTTTGGACTTGGGGTTGGACTGCTCGCGCTAACTATGAACAGTCCCTGCAAAGCCCTTAACAATTTGTCGCTAGAAATTCTAGTAAGCTGAGGTATAATCCAACCACTACCTTGGCTTTGACTAGTGGCGTGATTCAAAAAAATACATACCAAAAAAAAGATCCGCCGCGGGTAGGAGCAGTTTAGGCAGGCCTAGTCCGGAGGCTTGCCGTGGTGATGTCAAGCACAACAGCGGTCGCTACGACAGTGACGAGGAAGACCCAGACCACCGTCGTAGGAGCGACCACCGGGGCTGGTGGAGAGCCGCCGGCCACGATAATGCACGGCGCGGGACGTCCCGGGCTCTGGAGTGCATCCACGACCGATCCCCGTGGCCACACAACTCCACCGGGGGAGATCGGCACCGACACTCTGACACGCCAGTGGGCCATTTCGTCTTCGGATCACCAGAACAGCGGCAAGCACGCAATAAACGACCACTTGCCAACAAGGAGCGCAAAGACCTCCCTGCAAGCCTTGTTCAGCCTTGTTCGCCTCGCATGCTGCGCTCCTTCGCCAGGAACTTGCTCAGCATCTCGACAACAAACTGCGCCAACAAGAGGAGGGGTAGCTGCATCGACAGGAATGGCTCCACAAGGCCAAAACGTTCATGCAGGCGTCTAGAGATGCCACCACCCAGTTGCTACCGCCACACCACCAGGACGTCATTGCTATGCCTCCTGTGTTGGGAGAAAATAGTCCTACATGGATTGTGGGAGACGAAAAGGCATAATTTATAATTATAAGGGAGCTCCTATCTATCAGACTAGTCTTTTGGGGGAAAAAATCCAATACTACTAATAAAGTTGTTACTTGAGGGGCTTATTTGCGAGTAACCCGTGGGCTAAGATGAGCAGCAGCACAACACATTTAAGACCTGAGGACCGAGAATAAACCCAGTGAGACCTATGTTGGAGGTCCAAAATTCAATAGTGGTATCAGAATCCAGACATCTAACATCTCCTAAAATTGCAGTGTGCACAATCTATATGCGAGGGGGAGATTGTTGGGAGAAAATAGTCCCACATGGATTGTGGAAGAAAAAAAGTATAAGTGTGAGAGAGTTCTCACCCATCAGATTACTCTTTTGGGGGGAGAAGGTCCAATACCACTTATAAGGTTGTTGCTTGAGGGGTTTACTTGCGGGCAACCCGTGGGCTAAGATGCACAGGAGCACAACCTATTTAAAACCTGGAGACTAAGAATAAACCCGATGGAATCTAAGCTAAGGGTCCAAAATTCAACATGGTGGACTTGATGGCCAGGGTTGGCAATGATCTTGGAGGCCTCAGCCTGGCTGGTGAGTCTTCACTCCCTCCTACGGCTCGCCTCACCGACACTCCTCCCAAGCTAGAAGGGATCCCCGGTGCGTCACCGCTATAGCATCCCTCACAAGACGGTGATGCACTCCAAGCCGAGCATTTGGCGTCACCCCCATCCAGTGTGAAGACATCTTCTGCTGTGTTTGCTACAGGCCCTTCTCCACCGCATTATCAGCCACCGACACTACTGACTTCCTGTCGCTCCCCCAACTGCACCACCACAGCCTCATCGCCATCAGCTCCAGCGCTGACGATTGTCATCATGACGCTAATGCCATCCCTCCTATCGACGCCCATGATTTCTCCACCAGCTCCACGAGGCCTAGCTTCGGCCTTCACACCTCACCGAAGCAATCGCCTTGTAGCAAAATGCACAGAAGTTCTAGTCATGAAGAGAGCCTAAGAAATCCTAGCCCGCAAGCTCGGCGTCCTTTAAGAGCACCAAGAGATGGCTGATTATACGCTCAGTCAATATGTGGCCATGTTCAACGGGCCACTCCCTTCCAAGTTCCAAGGCCATACAAGCTCTCTGCTCGCTCTTCCAGTAGCGGGGGCGAAGAGGCTAGCGGAGATTATACCTACCTATGTAACACCTTAATTTCTTTCCTTTGGGTGTGGCTTGGCCTCGGCCTGCCATCCGTAACTACCTGTACTTGTGTATAACTTTTCTCTCCGCTTTAGGAGGCGATGTTTGGTTTTTGAGCAGTTTAGGCAGTTTTTTCACTATTCACTACACTATCCACTAACTCATTACTGTGTTTTTCAACCATTCTGATGTTTTTCAGCCAAAAGCCATCGCTATTCCGATCACCCCCTTAATATCCTTAATATAAGGTAGTACTTCTGCCCGTTCAAAAAAAATGAATACACAGAAAAAAAAAAAGAACGGCCATCTTAACTTGGATGTAAAATAGTGAGCAGGTGTAATCACATACCTTTTGTTTTCAAGGAATTCTACGATTTTCCCAATGAGTTGTTGCTCGTCCCCTGCTTCAGTATGGGCATAATCCATGTTTCGAATCTGAGATAATATAGATCTAAAAATCTTCATCATATCAGGATTTCGTGAAATTGACACAAAAGCACGACACTCAAATTTAGCTCCAAGCTTGTGATATACTTGGTTGGCTAAAGTTGTCTTGCCTAGCCCTCCGAATCCAACAATAGAGACAACCTTTAGTAGTTTCACCAATTCATCATCACCATCCATGAGCAACTCAACAAGCTTTTCTGTTGGCCCATGTATACCGACAAGCTCTGACACATCTTTATAGATGGTGCGTACCCGCGGGTCGATAGTTCCACTTCTAGGCTTGGAGCTTCCCTCATCAATCTGGTACCTTGAATACCTCTCACTCACTTCTGTTATTTTCTTCTTGATGTCCTTGACCTCTTTAGCAATCTGATGGCGAGTCTTGATCTCCGCTAACTTGTTCTTGCTCATGTCAATAAGCTTCTTGACGCCATGAGCATTGGAATTGGACTCACGATCAACAAGAACCATGAACTTGTCGATGTTGTCCTCAATATCGTAGGATAGCTCCCGCACAGCCCTAACTCGGAGCTTGGCTTGCCCATCGGGTTCCTCCACATCGGACATCCTTAGGAGGTAGGCATGCATGGCCTCAAGCTCATCCTTGAGGAATTTGATGTCACCACGCATATCTTTGAGCATCTTGTACTCGTCAGTAAGCATGGTGCCAAGTTTATGCAGGAGAGAACTCATGGCCCCCGTGGAGGCACTCACCAAAAATTCGGCCATTGCTCGCTTGCTCTGTGTCTACCTGACCTGGGTTTTTGAGCACTAATAGCTACTAGTTTTTCTAGCGAAAGAACGCCCTTCTGAGAGATGATCTCCTCCAATTGAGATAGAAATGTCACTGGTCAGCTCCTTAGCGTGAGAAGTAACAACAATTTCTTATTACCTAAGATATTAGTAAGGGAAGACGGCACGCCAAAGCTTATAGATCGTACTTCTAACGCTATGTCTGAGTCAGTCAGTCCTACGACCCCTTCCGGCTGAGACACGAATCCTAGGCTCTTGAGCCGCAGAACGAAGGGCTCTTCAAAAGGCGTAGTAGACATGAAGCTAGTCTTCTATTTGTTTGATAAATTAAGGCGCCCACAATGAGAAGCATTCCAGTTAATTATTATGGTCCCCTCGTCCATCAGCTAGACATTTTGTCACACATAGAATTTATCGTAGGCACTAAGGGCCTCACATAGCATAGGCATATGCTTTTTAACTGATCACGTTCACGTGTGTATTCTTAAAATTAGTGGGCATGTGTATAGTCACACATCTAACCATCTGGCCATATGGCAGGTACTCTATCAACTAGACCTCTTGAATCATCACCCCTTAGCATTTATCGTTATTATGTATGCATTCTCCTATTATTTATTTCGCCGCAACTTTTTTCTTTATAATCGTTGCATTATTTGATTTTGTCGGTTTTTGCTTTCGACATTCTTAACTTATTATGAAAATGTCAGTCATGGTGACTGTCTCTAGTAAATTATCATGACACATTGGTAAATTTTCATATTCATTAACTACAACAATTCTTTGTACGTTCTCCCAAAACTAACTCTTAAGAAGATTTCAAAGAAATCTAAATTTTAAAAATATTCCAAAAAATAAATAACTCTTAAGAATATTTAAGAGTTTGTCCCCACCATTATTTTGAGAATGTATGTGATTACAGCATTGCAGTTGATCAGGGGGATTTCTCTACAGAACCCTAACAGTGCATCAATACAAAGCAAACAACTTGTGAGATTTAAAGCACCTTATTCGTTCTGAAGATAAAAAAAATCTCATAATAATCCAAAAAATCCTAGAAAGTCTAACATTAATAAATAGTGTTGTAGGGGTAGCCCCACCTAAACCCAGCTAGTCTGTTGTAAATGTTATAAACCATGTAAATGATATAACTTGTCCTCGAAGGGAGGCTCTGTGTAAGTTACGACGGTAAAGACTCTCCTTACGAGGGAGGCAGATATATGTATCATGATCAACTCTTGGAAAGACCGAAGAGGTCATTTGCTCACCTAACTCTTCACTATCATACCCCTCTCTCTCTGTTTGATCTATAGCCACAACAAATAGAAATGGAGAAATATTTGCACCACTTATTCTGATGGAATCATATTATAACAAAATAGATTAGTCATACATAGATATATAAGAGTTGCATAACATATATATTTGTACTTTTAATTACAGACAGTAGAGTTGTATATCAAAGACAAATATTACATAACATCTAATCATTGAATGGGTAATTTCACTAGTTTTATTTAATTTCAGGGCTCTTGTGGTAACGACGACTGAGTGGTTCACTAGCTATTTCTACTAACATTTTCCGGAAGTGACAGAAAATTCGATGCAATATTCCATTAATTTCCTATCAAGCTCCTTGATGCATGCAAATATATTTACACTGTAGTGATTTAATTATTGCCAGATACAGCTTAAGAATGTGACGTTCAACGAGACGCAATTGTCCATAGTTATTTTATGGTTGCCGACTTAATTTTCTAATAAGATGAAAGTGAGATTTTACCGACCCCCTGTTAAAATGCAGCCTAAAATGTTAGCGACTCAACTGAAAACTAAGTTCTTACGTTCAGAAAATAAATGAAACTAAGTCTTTACAGCACATGCCTGCGTGGCAGCCTTATCACTGCTCTTATTGTACTGACAAGTTGGTCACTTCTCTTATTATACTGGCAAGTTGGAAATGATGAACATTAGGCTTTATTCGTAGAGTAAATTTTAGAAAAATTTATGGAGTTACAGAAAATCATGTATTTTTTAAAATATAACATATAATTCTAGTTATTATGTTCTTCAAATTTCATAAAATCTCACTCCTAACAATTCTAAACTATTCTTATATCTGGGGCCCTCTTACAGGGCTACATGACACTTAATTGACGG
This sequence comes from Melocanna baccifera, assembly GCA_036346265.1. Lineage (NCBI taxonomy): Eukaryota > Viridiplantae > Streptophyta > Magnoliopsida > Poales > Poaceae > Melocanna > Melocanna baccifera. Next base: position 14,164,451 of record CM070710.1, read on the forward strand.
CAACCTGGCCGCTGTGGTGGACTTGAGCGACATGTCGGATTGGGGCGCTCTCAGCATGGATCGACCAGACGCTCCACCTCGCAAATTTTGACTCGCGAACTCCGCCCACTCCGCCAGCTGGCGCTACGGCCCCCTCGCTAGTGACCACACAATAGTAAAAAAATCCTAAAATTCTAACAATAGTCAAGAGAAACGGGCGAATGATCTACCCCGCTTATTCTAAAGAAGTTAGATTATAATAATACAGATTAATCATATATAGATATAAAAATTGTATAACAAATATATTTATATTTTTAATTATAGATAGTGAAATTATATATTAAAAATAATTATACCATAATATTTAGCTATACAATTGCATAGATAATTTCACCAGTTTTATTTAATTTCAGGGTTCTTGTGGTAACGAAGACTGAGCGGTTCGCTAGCTATTTCTGCTAACATTTTCTAGTAGGGACAGAAAATTCGATGCAATCGTCCATTAATTTCCTCGCAAGTTCCTTGATGCGTGCAAATATATTTACACTGTAGTGATTTAATTATTGCTAGATACAGCTTAAGAATGTGACGTTCAATGAGACGCAATTGACAATAGTTATTTTGTGGTTACCAAATTAATAATCTTACCGACCCCAGTTGAAATACAGCCTAGAGTGTTAGCAACTCAAATGAAAACTAAAACTGGTTTCTTTTAGATTTTATGCTTATAACTTTTAACTTTTTACTATAGTAACTAAATTTTAAATAGTGTGTCTTTTTAAAATATAGGTCTTTAGATTGATTGTAATATATATTATACTAACTTTAACTATATCGGTTAAAATCGCATGCGATTGCCTCTGTTTTCATGCTCTCTCGCGAATAGTCAGAATTCAAAAATCATAAGTTAAAGCCATAAGTCACAGTTCTAAATGTTAAGAAATCAATGTAGAATAGATGAATGACAACGCAATCGCACAATTAATCAATCATCAAGATGATGTAGATCAATCATAGAAGAGACACCAATTGAGAGAGAGAACACCAAGAATGTAGTCTTTTATTAATTCTCAAAGCTATTTACATGGGACAATGTCTCTCTCTTTGTAGTCTAAACCTACCAGGGCAATCCTTCTTTGCTTACACCGAAACCTTCTATATGTCGTAACACTCCTCCTTGGGCGAATACTACGACATGCATATGCCTCATTAAAACTCTTCCCAAAAAAATGGTGAAAAAAAAGATAAAAAAAAGAATACATCACATCCGTTATTTGTGATGTACTTGTTGTCTCATTAAAAATATTTACATAAAAAATTTTTAAAAAAACTCATAAAGATAAAAATACAATATTAAAATATTTAGAATTATATAAATTTCCTGACCTTACATATATTACATATAAATCTGCTAGCCTCAGCGGGGGACGCGCTGGTCCCTGGCCGTGACGAGACGCGCTCGCCTGGATCTCCGCGTGATACACGTCCAGGGACGCGCCCGCCTCCCCGTGGGTCCCGCTGAAGTGACGCGCTTGGCCCCTGGCGTGATGCACCCTCCTAGTCCCTGTACGTGATGGGGCAGCGCCTCTGTTCCTGACGTGATGGAAAAGACGAAGCAGCACCGAGGCATTCTGTTGTCTTCGCGTGATCCTGCTGGAGAGAGTTACCGCACTAACGAAATCGCCGAGAGCACGAATTGTTCCTCCGGGAGCACCAAGCGTTTACTTTTAGCTGATTACATTAGTACTCTTTTATTTGAGAGCAAACGATTATATGTATTTAACAATAATTCTATGTATCCAGAAAAAATGATAAATTAATTCTAGTATCCATAATAAATACTGTCTAAATACGAAACATAAACTCTCAGAAAAATAACATATTCTACCTAAATAAAATTAATTCTATCAATCACTCCCTTAATCTTATTTTTTCACTTTGATCACACCAATCTTCTCTCTTATTTCCAAGTACTTGATCTGCCCCAACGATTTCAATTAAAATATCAGTGAGTTAATCTTCTATTCTGATGTGATCAACAATTATCTTCCCTTCTTCGATACACTCCTGAATGAAGTAATAGCAAGTATCTATGTGCTTACTTCTGTCATAGTAGACTAGATTCTTACTCAATGATATCGCCGACTTGTTATCAACTTCGAGCACAATCCTACTCACCTCCTTTTGTGTGAGATCACCAAGTAACCGTCCTAGCTAAATTCCTTGATATGCTACAGTGGTACTAGCAATATACTCTGCTTCACATGTAAAAAGTGCCACTACTTTTTGCTTTTATGACTGTCCAACTATCATGCTTCTCTCAAGCAAGAAAAGTACACATATTGTGCTCTTTCTGCTATTAACATCTCCAGCCATGTCGCTATCACTATTGCCGACCAACTGGATTTCTTCTCCTTCACCTCTTTCATAGTAATAGCCAAACTCCAGAGTGTAACACATATATCTCAGTATATGCTTAATTGTTGCTATGTACTCGCTTTTAGAAGACTCTATAAAGCTACTCATACCCAACAACATAAATAATATCAGGTCAAGTATGCATTAAATATCTCAGGCTTCCAACGATGTTTCTATGGCTTATGGCATCAATTGACGAGCTGTTACTAATCTTACTTAGCTTCATGCGAGCTTCCATTAGGACTTGGTAAGGATTGCAGTTCTTCATACCACACCTTTCAAGAATCTTCTCAGCATATATTGACTGGGTTAGCGTAATCATTCTTCTAGTTTGTTTCAACTTTCAACTTTATTCCAAGGTAGTAGCTCAAAATGCCTAAATCTGTCATCTTAAATAGACTCATCATCTCCTCCTTAAATCTTACAATCTCTTGAGTATGTGTACCTATGACAATTAGATCATCCACATATATACTCACGATTAATCTTGACGAATCTGTCCCTCTTTTGTACACGACATGTTCAGATTGGCCGTTTCAAATCCAAGTGATGGAAGGCTGCGATCTAGCCTTATGTTCCAAGCCCGAGATGCTTGCCAAAACCTGTACAGTGCCTTTTTTAATCTCAATGATTTATGCGGTTTGCAACATCAACAAAACCAGGTGGTTGTGCACCATACTTCTTCCTCTATTTTGTCATTAAGAAACATCGATTTAATATCCATATGATGCACTTACCACCCTTCATGAGTCGCTAAAACAATGAAAAGTCTCACTATCTACAATCAGGCAATTAGAGCAAACACCTTCTTAAAATCCACTCTCTGTTTCTATATATACCTTTTGTCACAAGCTGTGCTTTGTGCTTCATAATAGTATCATTGGGATTTTTTTTATCTTATAGACCCACTTCAGTCCGATAGCTCAAAAACTGCTTGGCAGGTCTGTGAGTTTCTACTATCGTTGACCATAATGAAGTTGTTCTCTTCTTGCATGGCTCGTTACCATTGCAAGTGCTGATTTGTTTCCTTAAATTTTTTTGATTCTTCTATTGAGCAGAAATAAATCTCTTCTTCTGTTTTAATGGAATCAGTCTGATTTGGGGCGTTTGTTTTAGCGATAGCTTTTGGTTTTTGGCTGAAATTTCATTGTAGCTATATTTTTTTTACTGTAGTTGATTTGGCTTTTTAGGTATAATTAAATTTAAAAAATTGTAAAAATAGAAAAAATATGTTAGCTCATCACGGACAATACAAAAGAACACGGGAAAAAAAGAAAAATACAAAAAAACCTATAAAATCTAAAAAAATTTAGAAAAAAATAAATTATTAAATAGTGAAAAAAAACTGAAGTTAGAAACTGAATCCGAAACGAGCGGGCAATCTCAGACAAGCTTCTCAATTTTAGAATCTCCTCTGAACTAGCTCCTACTAGAGCCTCTACCTCTTGAAATCAAGTGCCTATTCAGGTGGGTCTCGATTGTGGGAGCCAACACCAACTACCCCCTGTTGCCAACGGGACCCGCCTGGACCTCCGAAGTCGGCGCCCAGCATGTCTTTGGCGCCAAGCAGCATGCACACGGGATACTCCGGAGTTGCTGCCTCTAGTGCTAGATGTATACGCGTGGGACCTGGTGCCAACACCGGCTACATGCGCATGGGAACCTCTGCCCACAACAGCGCCCGATGCAGCTCTCCCCTGGGGCCCGCCATGCGCGTGGGATCGACGCTCTCAACTACATGCATGACTTGCCCCTGGGACCCGCCATCTACAGCTACATGCGCGTGGGATGCAAGCGTGTGGGACTGCCCGAGCTGCTGTCTGCAGCACCTGCAGGTGCATGGGACGCCTGTCGACCGCCTGCGTAAGCTGCACCTGCACGCGCCTCCTGCGCCAGCTTCAGGAGATGAGTCTTATCTAATTGTTAAGATGATTCTGTTATATATAAAATTATTACTTAGCTGTAATAAGAGTTTCATTCGGTAGTACAAAATATCTCTCATGTTACGGTGATTAGCTGGTGGGGGAGAGAGAATACAAGATTCAAAAGAGAAATTATATTTTAATGCTTATGGTCAGGTCTTTAACTTGAGGACTGACCTCAAGTCTTTTTTGCTTATGACCTGTTTAAGGTTGACCCTGTAATATATAAGGTCGACCTTAAGGTGGTTTAAGACCCTCTATTTTCATACACTACAGATGCCCTCACAGATTGAACGTAGCTTCGGGCAGGCCTCCGTGGGACCCGACGGTGGAGGTAGTAGTAGTTATTTCTGCATACTCGCCTAACAGAAAAAAAACCAACTTTGCTTGTATTGTTCCATACCTAGCTTATTTTTTAAGTTCCACTTTCCATCTTCTTCGAAGACAATATCCCTGTTGACCTAGATTTTCTGTGTTTCAGGCTCAAATAGACGATAGGTCTTACTGCCAGGTTTCACTCCCGCATAGATCATCCGCCTACTTCAGTCATCAAGCTTCTTGATGTAAGTGATCACCTTTGCATGTGCAATCCTCATTTTCTTCTTGGGCTTGAGAGACAGTGTCGATTCATCGTCTTCACGGACTTGAGTGAGGTTTACCTCCTCATTTTTCTTCTTGTTTTGGTAATCCTCATGTTTTTTTATTATTTTATTTTAAATTATGATGCATTGCTATTTTATTACAAATCTTTGTACTTGATAGTTATGGTCCAATTTGATTAATCCCTCACTTAATAATTTGAATGCTATGACTTCATTATCACTAGTAATTATCTAGCAATGCAATAGTAGTTAGCACACTGGTTGTACGTCTAGTATGCTTAGCCATACTTATAGTTACATTAGGTTCATTATCACATGTAATTAATTAATTAATTTTAATTTAATGAGATACTGAATCGTGGTTGTAGTCATAGTTATAAAATTTATGTGTCATGACATTGGTATGTCATTGGTGTTAGTTATGCAAAACTGGTTTTTACTAGGGCGAGTGATCGTGCAGTAAAGAGGGAAGTGTAGTTAGCACTTCGAAGGATATGGATGTCTCGCCTGAGTAATGTTTAATGACTTAACTTTGTGAGTCATTGATCTGAGTCTGACCATGCAACCACATGTCTAGTATGGGATATACCTGACTGATTAATTTGTGATACTTTAATTTTAATTTTTCTATTGTGATGAACATAGGTGTTGATTAGACATTTCCACGAGGCGTAAGAGGGGACATGTCTAGTATGGATGTTGACTAGGTGGTTAACCTATTCGACGGCAAAACCTTAACAGGCGAAATTGAGTTGGAGTTGAGTATTGTAAAACCCTTGTTGTGATTTTCTTTTTTACATAGAGATGATCACATCGTGTGGGTAAAGTTATGCAACCCCTATAGAGTGTAAAGCTATTCGAATAGTCGTTTCCTTAGTTACGAATAATGCTTAGTGATTTCACATAAATGGTAGAGTTTTCATAAAATTTGGTTGGGTTAACATTGGGGAAGTGAATGCTTAGTTCATGGGTGATTAATTACGTGAATGGTTTGTTCATGGGTAATTCATGGGCGAATGGTCAGATCACTTGTGGTTTTGTTGGGCCGTAAGGGTCTTTTCACCCTAAAAGCTAGCCAATGAGGTGAGGGACTCTCCCACTTTTAAGTTAGATCTCTTGCCCTTCTACAACCAATGTGAGACTACTCCAACAATCTCCCCCTTCACACATTGGTGTCCCTCAGCCGTTCACCATCCCTTCACCATACACCGACAGTCCCTTAGGGTCATAGTCCATCAGGCATTCACACACTAGTGTTCATTGGGTCGGAGATGTTATAACCGGGCTCTGATATCACTTGTAGGGATCATCGATGATAATCAGAGAGAGAGATGAAAGATTGTAGTGCGCAACGAAAACTTTTCTTTGATCCTATTGTGTTTTGTTATTTCAACCTGTCAATCTCAATAAGAACAAAAACAACAACTATATATATATATATATATATATATATATATATATATATATATATATATATATATATATATATATATATATATATATGATTATTGTAACAAGCACGCAATGCAAAGAAAAGCTTACGGCAGTCACCAGATGCAAATAGTAAAGATACTTAGGGCGTTCGTTTTAGCGATGGTTTTTGGCTGAAATTTCACTGTAGTTGATTTTTTTACTGTAACTGATTTGACTTTTTAAGCATAATTAAATTTTAAAAAATATAAAAATAGAAAAAATATGTTAGCCTATCACAGACAATACAAAGGAACACGAGAAAAAAAGAAAAATGCAAAAAAGCTCAAAAATTTTAAAAAAATTCAGAAAAAAGATGAATTACTGAATAGTGAAAAAAACTGAAGTTAGAAACTAAAACTAAAAAAAACTAAAATGAATAGGACCTTAATACATGCAAATAGAAGAGAGCTTCTTATTCTAATGTAAAAGCAAGAGAGAGAACTCTATCCATACAACCAGCAGAGCCATCAAGAAGTCTTCATGATTTTTCATTCCATCAACACAGCCAGCGTTGTTTTTTTCTTCACCCAAAACCAAGTACACCAATTCCTCTCTCAACATCAAAAGTCACGTCGCCTAGCTATGCATTTGCTAGCTATCTCACCTCCTAGCTATCAATTTGCTGGCCCCCGTAAACACTGTCGCTAGGGCTGTGCATTTTTTAACCGAACCGAATAAACCGTACCGAAAAACCGAACCGAACCGGTCAACTCGGTTTGACCGGTATTCGGTATTCGGTTCGGTTATTAGATTTTAGAGTTTTTTTAGTTCGGTTTTTTCGGGAAAAACCGGCTAAAAACCGAAAAAACCGAACTAGTACAAATTGAGTGTATGTTTGTAGTATATGTAGTAGTATATGTTAGTAGTATATGTAGTATACTTTGGTAAATATGTATTATACTTTGGTATATGTAGTATATGTTAGTAGTATATGTATTATATATTACTCCCATCAGTTTTTGCTGGCTAGTAGTATATGTATTATCGTCTACTCATCTCGCTAGTCGCTATATCGTTAGCAATTCGCGTTAACTTTGGTAAATACGGTATTTACCGATACCACACCGAAATAAATTGGGATTTACCAAAACCGAACTGTATTTCTAAAAATACCGTATATAACCGAATTACTAGCACCGTATTTACTGTATATACCGTATAAACCGAACCGTATAAACCGAAAAAACCGAATGCACAGCCCTAACTGTCGCCAGTGAATTTTTATCTACTCCAAAGCAGCAACAGGTAGCCCAAGCCGCCAGCTTTTTCTACGCTGATACGGTGACTCGGTCATAACTTTTTTTTTATTTTTTTTAGCTTATCATGTATCGAAATCTCTAGACTACATATCTTTTATCTTCTCCACGCATCATCTATTTTTGATCTTTATGTACCTAAGCATGAGCTTGACCATCTCGTGACTCTCTCGACTACCTGACCTCGTATCTCCCTATTCTAGTCCCGGTCCTTCTCGTCATCGACCACGATCGCCTCCATGCTCAACCTGCGCATGCAAAAACTAAAGAATATTTTTTCGGCATAAGTTCGTCCGAACTTTACCAACGTCAATCCGTACACGCGCAACACACCTCACATGACAACGCTAAATAATATTATCAATTAATTGCCTTCACAAATATTGTCAATTATTTATCACATGGTCTAACAATCACCCCCTTGATGAATATATTGACAACACTTCAAGATTACATTATGAATTAGTTTCAAATAAATATAAGTGAAGAACTAAAATATTTTAAGGCGCAAGACTCAAATCTCTCACCATCAACACAAGAGAGGTAATTTTAATTTCTCCAAAAACTCTCCAATCTTTCAAATGTTTCTCCCTCTTTGGCAATGAAATCATCAAGAAACTTTAAAGGATAATTCTAAGAAGGAGCAATAAGAGTAAAAATCTAGAAGCTTAAGATTGTTGGAATAGTCTCACATTAGTTGTGAAAGGACAAGAGACCTAACTTAAAAATGAGAGAGTTTCTTACGTCATTAGCTAGTTTTTGAGGTGAGAAGGCCTTTACGGTCCAACATGTTTATTTAATTTATTTGATTATTTAATCATTTTTCTTACAGTTCCCTTTTAATATATTTATTGTATTTTATTTAAATTGTTACTTTCTTCAAAATAATCACTTAGCTATCATTTGGTAAATCTTGCATACTATATTACATTCTTATTATAAACAAATTGCTGAGTACTCTATGTACTCACAACTACATCTACATTTAATTAGTTGAAGAAGAATAACCATATCATTTGTAGGTACCTAAAGGAGATACTTCGATGAATTCTTAGATTAGAGTCTTGCTTCCCACTCGATTACCTGTGGGCATGTCGGATGGCCACTTAGTTTCATTGTGTTTTCATTGCTAGTTTATTAAGTCCTTCTGGCTGTTAAGTTGTAAGTTTGGCCATAAAGTCGTAATTATGATAGTTAATAATATTTAAGTCTTTCTCTCAGTTAATCATGAATATGGTCGATATTCCATCTATGTTTTTATTGTGTGCACTAGCGTGATCCCGAACTAGTGCAAAATACACAAAGAGTCTAGATTTGTATGTTCGAGTCTCAACATCGAAGATGGGCCCCCACCTCGACTACACCCGCATGGCTAGTAGCGTCTTTGTCCTCATGCCCACTAGGGCCACGCCCACAACTGTCGCTCGGGGTTGGCACGAGGTGTTCGGGCACCTCGAGGCCCAGCGCCTCACACATGCGGTTGATGTGGTGGCCCCCCACGGTCGCCGTGCCCCGAAGGCCATGCTCCTTGAGGATGTACAGCCCCAGGAACGTGCATGCAATGTGCTCCACCTCCGCCAGTGATAGCACTACAGATGCAATGGGTCCGCCGGTGCAAAAATACGCTTACTAAATAGGCATAGCATGGGAGCACGAGAATTCACCATGACTGGTAGGCCTCCCCAGAGCTGTCAACGAAGGTTGGACACCATCCTGTCGGGGTTTGCCTACTCTCACCTCCTAGTGGCGAGCCAGAGAGGATAGCCAGAGCATGCAAAACTCTTTGGTATAGTCCCGCATATTTAGTCGAAGGGCTACTTATCGGAGCCTCCGAAGCCGTGCCTTGTCATCTCAGTCCAGCACCACCGCATGTGTCTGGACGAAGTCCAAGGGGTGTCCGGTGAAGCAAAGATTGTTATCGTGCTCCATCCAATGGGACTCCCACTTTGTACGAGTTGAGTTCTCAAGGAAGTCCTGTGAGGAGGGGTTCCGAAGTTGCAAGCTCATGTTGCCCAAGTTGGAGATCTGGACAGGGCTGACATGCTTCGGTTGGCATCGAGCATCATGCAGCGACGCTAGCCACCCTCCGGGCCACCCTTGAATACACAGCCAACCAAACGATGGTGTTCGGAGTAAGCTATGGGAGCTCTAAAAATAATTACTAAAATACCCACATTTACATAATTTTGTGGTCCAAAGTTGCCACTTTACGAATCAACGGTTGATCTATTTTTAGATGAGGTATCTAAGGTACGTTGTAAGAACCGTAGAAAATCTAATAACTAGCTTTGGAATAAGTTAATTGGAACCAATAACATTCTCCACCGTGTGAGATACTGCCGCCGAAGAGGCAACCAAATGCTAAATCAAGTTTGCACAAACTGATACCAACAATGAACAGTCTGTACAGCCGGAAAGCCGTTTTGGACTTCGGGTTTGATTGTTTGCGCTAACTGTGAACAGTCCTTGCAAAGCCATTAACAATTAGAGTCGTTAGAAATTCTAGTAAGATGAGGTATAATCCAACCACTACCTTGGCTTTGCTAGTGGCGTGATTCAAAAAAAAAATACATATCATGGTTAATTTAAATTTGGATACACAGAAAAAAAAGAACAGCCATCTTAACTTGGATGTAAAATAGTGAGTAGATGTAATCACATACCTTTTGTTTTCAAGGAATTCTACGACTTTCCCAATGAATTGTTGCTCGTCCCCTGCTTTAGTATGGGCATAACCCATGTTTTGAATCTGAGATAATATAGATCTAAAAATCTTCATCATATCAAGATTTCGTGAAATTAACACAAAAGCACGACACTCAAATTTTGCTTGGTGGTCCTTGTGCACACCCACACGCCGGCTAACCATCTGCTTCTCCATCGGCTACACCTGAAGTCCTGAATCATCACCCCTCAATATTTATCGTTATTATGTATGCATTGTCCTTTTATTCATTTCAGAACAACTTTTTTCTTTATAATCCTCACATTATTTGATTTTGTTGGTTTTACTTTCTACATTTTTAACTTAATTATGAAAATGTCAGTCATGGTGACTGTCTATAGTAAATTATCATGACACATTGGTAAAATTTCATATTCATTATCTACAACAATTTTTTGTATGTTCTCCCAAAACTAACTCTTAAGAATATTTTAGGATTTGTCCCCACCATTATTTTGAGAATGTATGTGATTACATCATTGCAGTCGATCAGGGGGATTTGTCCACATAGCTCTAGCGGTACATCAATATAAAAACAGACAACTGGTGAGATATAAGCACCTCATTTGTTTTTTTGAGCATAAGAAAATCACATGATAATAAAAAACCTAGAAATTCTAACATCTATCAAGAGAAACGGAGAAGGATCAACTGTGTTTATTCTGGTGGAACCAGATTATAACGAAACAGATTAATCATATATAGATATAAGAGTTGTATAACAAATATATTTGTACTTTTAATTACATACTACGGTAGAAAGCCTAATACTAGACGCCAAATCACAGACGGTTTTGTGGAACCGTTTGTGATGCACACTATCACAGACGGTTTTAATTTGGAGACCGTCTGTGTTTCTGAAGAAGTATCACAGACGGTTCTTATCGATGAACCGTCTGTGATACTAGAATATCACAGAAGATTTGGATTGAGTACAGATGGAATGAATCCTTTCAGTAGTATGAGCAGCCGACATAGCACTTAGCTCGTGACTCTCTGCATCTATAACCTTCCTCCTTGGTTGTGTATGAAGCGAAAGTATATTTTGCTGTCGATACTTATCCAAGGGCCAAAACAACCTGAGAATGATATTGATGTGTACCTAGCACTGTTAGTGGAAGATCTAAAAATACTGTGGAACGAAGAGGTACAGGTATGGGATGCATACAAACGAGAGAACTTCATTTTGCGCTCCTTATTGTTCTGCACCATAAATGATTATCCTGCCATTGCTAACCTGTCGGGCTATAGTACAAAAGTGTCAAAACTTGTACTCACTGCTTAGATGGTACCGAGAGTGTGTGGCTGAAACACTCATGCAAAACCGTGTACATGCGTCACCGCCGGTTCCTTCGGAGGGCTCACCCGTACTGCAAGATGAAGAAACAATTTGCGGAGAGAAGAAGGACGGTTCACCTCCAAGGCATTTAAGCGAAAAAGAGGTTTATAATATTGTTAAGGATTTAAATGTTGTCCTCGGAAAGTAGGGCTGTAAACGAGCCGAGCTCGAGCGAGCTTGATCTGGCTCGGCTCGAACTCGGTAGAAACTCGAGCCGAGCTCGAACGAGCTTGACAATTTCAAGCTCATTCGAGCTCGGCTCGGCCAAAGCTCGGTACCTGTTAGGTCGGTCCGGGTCGAGGAGGGGCGCCGACGGCAGGGGAGAGGAGGGGCGCCGCGCCTCCGCGCCTGGACGCCCGATGCCGCCGTGGAGGAGGACAGGGCGGCGGTGCCGGGACGGAGCAGCCGGCTCCCGGAGTTAGAGGCGGACGTCGACGTCGCGGTCGGTGATGATGTCGTGGGCGATCACGCCGGCGCGAGGCTCGGCATGGGGCGCTGGATGGGGTGAGGAGGGTGGTGGGGGCGGGGTGGGGCGCCGGATGGGGAGGAGGCGGTGGGGGCGAGGTGGGGAGAGAGGCGGCGGTGGGGCGAGGAGGGGACGGGCCGCCGGGGCGGGGAGGAGGAGGATGGGGTGGGGGCCGGGAGAGGAGGCGGCGGGGCGCGAGTGCGGAGAGGAGTGGGCGGGGCGCGAGAGAGGAGGAGCGAGCGGGCGTGGGATTCGGGCGGGCGCGGGATTCGGGCCGGGGGGTTGGGGGCGGGACGGGATATAGGTTTTGGGGTAAAATATCACAAGCTCGTGAATAGCTCGCGAGTTTAATATCAGGCTCGAGTTCGGCTCGTTTGGAGCTCGAGCCGAGTTCGAATCGAGTCTAAAACGAATCAAGCTTGAGTAGTTCGCGAGTCTCGAGCTTTTTTTACAGCCCTATCGGAAAGAGACATAAATTGAGGACTCGTGAGAAGAACATCCGAAAGAAAAGATCAATATTTTGGGACTTACCTTATTGGGAGTACCTAGATGTTCGACACTGCATCGACATCATGCACGTAGAAAAGAATGTATGTGACAGCTTGATTGGTCTCTTACTGAATATTCATGATAAAACAAAGGACGGTGTCAACGCACGGCTTGACTTGGTTGATATGGACGTCAGGCCTGAGTTAGCACCGATAAAAACAGATAATAGACGAATGTACCTTCCCCCTGCGTGTTACACTCTGTCCAAGGCCGAGAAAATAGAACTGTGCCAGTGCTTGCATGATGTCAAAGTTTCGTCTAGTTACTCCGGCAACGTGAAGAAACTTATTTCGATGCAAGATTTGAAGTTAAATGGCATGAAGTTTCATGATTGTCATGTGCTGATAACACAGATGCTCTCTATTGCAATTTAAAATATTTTACCGATCAAAGTCCGAGAGACAATCATGAGGTCATGTTATTTCTTTAACACAATTGCTTAGAAGGTCATCGATCCCGAAGGACTAGATGCTCTGTAAGACGAGATGGTGATGACTCTATGTCATTTTGAGATGTATTTTCCTCCTTCGTTTTTTGATATCATGGTCCATCTCATTGTTCATGTTGTGTGGGAGATAAAAATATGTGGGCCTATATTCCTACGTAGCATGTACCCGTTTGAGAGGTTCATGGGAATTCTAAAGTCCTATGTACGGAATCGATCTCGGCCGGAGGGCAGCATCGTCAAAGGTTATGTAAGCGAAGAGGTTATTGAGTTTTGTGTCGATTATATGGCTCAGATTCAACCGATAGGTGTGCCTCAATCTCGTTATGAGGGGAGGCTCAAGGGTTTCGGAACTATCGGAAGAAAAATAATCACTCCAGATATGGACGCGTATGCTCAAGCCTATTTTATGGTTTTACAACACATGACTGAAGTGGCCCCTTATGTCAACCAACACAAGGATGTGCTTCAGCAACAGAATCCGGAGCGGTCGGATGTTTGGATCATGAGACAACACAACAGTCGATTCAACCGATGGTTGAAAGAGTAAATCACTAGAAGCTCGCCAAGTGAGATGCTGACATGGTTGGCAAAAGGGCCAATATTTACAGTTATGACATGGAAAGAATATGACATAAATGGGTACACATTCTATACACAGGCTCAGGATATAAAGAGCACTAACCAGAACAGCGGTGTCCGCATAGATGCGTTCAGTACCGATGAGTTGAGAAACTCGTACTATGTGTTCATAGAAGAGATTTAGGAGCTCGACTACGTGGTTTTCAAGATCCCCTTATTTTGGTGCCGTTGGGTGCATCTCCCATAGGTGAAAGTTAATAAGTATGGTGTCACTACTCTAGACCTCCAATGTGTTGGGTACAAAGGCGAGCCACTCGTACTCGCCAACCAAGTTGTTCAAGTTTTCTATGTAACCGACCCAGCAAATAAAAAGCGCTATGTAGTTCTTCATGGAAAAAAGAGAATTATCGGAGTAGATAATGTAGTGGAAGAGGAAGAATACAATTAATTTGACGAGTTACCTCCTTTTGAAAATGGCATAAGGGTCAACGACGAACAACGTGATGAAACTAGTTACATACGCATTGATCATCACAAAGGGCTAATTTTTAAAGGAAATAAGCAAGTGGAATGAGAATGTGCGACATATATGTGGGCATTTGCATTTATGTATATAACAATGCACGTATGTGATGTATATATGTGAATTGTTATTTGTGTATATAACAATGCATGTGTGTGATGTATTTATGAATTTGCATTTATATATGTATATGTGAAAATGTGTGATATGTAGGTAAATTTTGAGAATGAGTCATACAAATGTATCTCTATATTCATTGAATACACTGGGCTATTTTAAAGAAATACACTGGGCTTTTGTAAAGAAATACACTCTGTGAGGTCTCATTGAATGCTGGTTGGTGTAGTTATATTAATTATTACAGCCGGGGGCAAAGGCTTATTACAGACGGTTCTAAGTTTAGAACCGTCTGTGATTATTATCACAGACGGTTATATGTTTAGAACCGTCTGTGATAGTATAACTATCCCAGACGGTTCTAAACATAGAACCGTCTGTGATATTGATATCATAGACGGTTATTAAATAGAATCGTCTGTAATAAGCCTTTATATATAACCCCCAGCTAGGGTTTTGCGCGTACACTGCAGTTATTAGCAATACCAACCAAGCACAGACTTAGTCGCTCTCCCAATATTGAGCTCGTCACCGCCGCTGTCCCCCGAGCCCGTCGCCGGCCACCTCCGGTCCCCGAGCCTGTAACCGGTGGCCTCCGTCCCCCCGAGTCCATCGCCGTCCCCCGAGCTCGTTGCCAGCCGCCTCCGTCGAGCCCCCGAGCCCGTCGCCGTCCCCTGAGCCCGTCGCCCTCCTCCTCCATCGAGCCTGTCGTCGGCTGCCTCCGTCCACCCGAGCCCGTTGGCTGCCTCCGTCCCCCTTGCCGCTTCTTCCCCCGGAGCCGTGGAAGTAAGAGCTCGCCACCGCCCTTGTCCTCCCTCCTCTTTTGGTTTATATTGCTATAATGTAGAAGTTGTATGAGATTTAACATGGTTCGTTCAGATGATGGTGTATTTTGTTACTGAAGTTTTCAGAATGCTTTTGCCATTTTAGAAATTTGTAAAGATTTGCTCTGTGTATTATGCTATGACAGTAACTATAATTTGTAAAGAAATTTCAGAAATTTTATTATGCTATGACAGTAGCTATAATTTGTAAAGAAATTTCTGAAATTTGTGTACAAATAGAAAGAAGTAACGAACAAATAAATACATTTGAAGTGTTAAAATCAGGAGTAGCATGGTATGTATATGTATATATATGTTGCTAATGAACATATATATGTATATGTATACTTGAATATATGTATACATATATTGTTGTTGTTTCATAAGCAAAAGTTTTTATATATATATTCTTGCATATATATGTATATATATACTTGAATATATATATATATATATATATATTCTTGCATATATATGTATATTATATATATACTTGAATATATGAATATATATATATGTATACATATATATTTATTATCAATGTGTGGTTGAGGACCCGAGATAGCAGCTATAGCTAGAAATATACCATAGATGCTACCAATGTGTGGTTCTTCGACCATAGCAACTATATATGTACTTTTCATATTGATATATATATATATATATATATATATATATATATATATATATATATATATATATATATATATGCTACATTAATTGTGCTTACATTTCATATATGAGAAGGCTAACATGTCATCCGTGCATTCTTCAACATCATCGGCGGATACATCCGCTCCAAAATCAACACGCAAAGGAAGAGAACTATTGAAAAAGCCTGAGAGCCGATTTACCATCACAAAGATCGATAGATCTGGGACCCCTCTCCTTCCTCGCAAAGCAATGGCCGCATTTCGAAGAACGATCGGAATAGTTGCACGAGAACGAATTAAGATCACATTCGATTCGTGGAAGAGCGTGAGTGAGACTCGGAAACGTGAGCTACTGACAGAGATTTTTGCATCATTCGAGATCTCAGAAGAATACCATGACTCCATGCAATGACATGCCTTGCTAGTGGCGTGCAAAGCATGGAAGAATTTCAAGAGCGTGCTTGTTAACCAGTACGTGGAGAAGGATCTAACGCCGTTTGATAAGTACCCATTCCTAGAACCACAATGGGAAGAGTTTAAGTTGACGAAGACGATCGAAGATTTCAGAAGTGCAAGTGCGGTGCACAAGGCCCTCCAGGCAAAAAACACACACCCTCACAGACTCGAAACAGCTGGATATGCGGGTAAAATACCGCAGTGGAGGCAGGAGGACGAACTAGGCAATCCTGTGGGACACTGCCCTGCCATTTGCCACGATCCCGGATGAGCGCGCTCGAAATTGGATTAGAGCGAGGTCATCTACCACGTCATTGAGGGACATCTCCTTCCGGAACCCTACAGACCAAGCAGTGTCCCACCGTCTGGTAAGATATCGAATTACGTTGCTTGTAATTACTCCACAACTTCATAGAAAGTGAAATGACATGTCGGGCTCTTGCAGGATACACTGAGTGTCGAATCTTCGCAGATATCATTCCAGTCAACTAGGGAGAAATATATACTCTCCGTAGCACTGGGAAACAAGGAGCACCCGGGTCATACGAGAAGCCTTGAGCTTTATGTTACTTGAAAACAAGATTTCTCAGATAACTTCGAATTGTATTGGAATAGAAGAGAAACAAAGCCGAACGTGACGCATGGCTACGAGAGGAGATCAAGACATCTCTTAAAGAGGAGCTTGCTGATTACGTCAGAGATGAGGTGCGAAGATTTATAGAAGAAAATCAGCAGGCCACCGCCGCTCCTGTGCTAGCCAGTCTCCCCAACCGTCGGAGTAGCTGCGCGTCCAATCCTACGACGGAAAGCGAGGGCACATTTCCTATGGGCGACATCCAGGTGGCTACGAAGTGCAAGCTCTAAGTGAGATATGCTTCCGTTGCCTTGTGCGCTACTTGGGGCTTGGCATATCCGTCCGGTGAAGGGGCCAGGGTGCACGGTGCACCTTTAGCGTTAGACTTCAGAAAAGTCAATGTAGATGATGTGCATGCCAATTTCGAGATCGTCCCGCTACCGAAGCCCCCCAACGATGAGCTCATGACTCTAGAGCAAGCCATTGGAACCTTCATCCAGTGGCCCAAAAGCGACATTTGCCTGGAGACTTCTTCACCGGTGGCAGGTCTACAAGGGCAATCCAAACCAGAGCTACTTGTACTGGTGCTATCTCTACAAGGCTTATCTCCACCACCGCTATCTACACTGGCGCTGAGTCTACGGGCGCTATTCCCGGTGCAATAATTTCCACCGGTGCTACCTTTATAGTCGACCTACAATCGAGGTAGCAAGGACAGCCGAGGCAACAAGGGCAAAGTAAAGAAGACCGATGATGATATCCCGTATCTGCCATTGGCCCGCAAATTCGTGCTTGACGAGCCGCTGGTCGACCCAGTTAGTTGCAAGCAATTACACGCTTAGTATATGGAACAATCCAATAAGCCAGAGGGAGAACGGCGCTCAAGTATCACTGTCAAATTCGGGCTGGATCATTTACAGCACAATATTCAAGATTGTGTCTTTGCGGTGACATTTGAGGATTTATTTGATTTTTACACGCTCAACGCTCTCGACGCCTCACTCATTCGATGCTGGACGCTGTAAGTGTGTACAATCACAGTCTCCGTTCATGTCATACCGATAAATGTTATATATAATTTGTTGCTTTCGCGTGTATATATATAGATACATGGTGACTGAAGCTAGATCATCCAAATCATCGGTTGGTTTCTTAAACCCACACTTGGTCGCCATGCATACCATCAACGATGATGCTACCTTCATCGAGAGGTACATTGCAGCAGCACTAGTGGCTTATCAGGATAAGGAATATGTACTTATGCCCTACAATTAGGATTTTCATTGAATTTTAATAGTAATTGTACCAAAATAAAACAAGGCAATATATCTTGATTCCCTAAGTAAGAATAAAACTAACTACAAAGTTGTCGGCGAAGTAATCGAGAGGTAAGTATATTTTCTCCATACATACCTATATTGTACTCTTTCTTTCCTTCCGAAAGACTAAGGTTAACTTTTTCGAATCACATAGGGCGTTCACGATGTACGTTGCAATGGCAAAGCTTTCGACGCAAGGGGCCAAAGGCATGACACATGTTCAAAAATTTAAGGTATTTGCTAGTACATATTAATTAATCTTATGCAACAATTGGTAGTAATGCCTCTTAAACTAACACATTCTATTTTTTGCAGTGCCACCAGCAGCCGCCGGGCAATACGTGTGGATTCTACGTTTGCCACCATATGAGACTATTTCTCGATTCCTCGAGGATCACCAATTCCAATTCTAAGGTTTGTCAATCTTTCCATAATTACTTCACACTTATCAGGTTATATATATACGCACATTGATATTCCTATAGACAGGCTGTGTTCATCCTGACAACTGCATTAAAACTGCCCAACCTTGAACAAATTCGAGGAGAGTGCACGTACTTTTTGGTCGCTCAAGTCATAAATTTAGGTGGAGAGTTCCACAATGTAGAATGATTTTTTTATTGCTCTTATCACTCCGGAATCGAGGTCTCGCGAAAGGACAGTCCATAATCAATGAACTTGTTAGGCTGCACAAGCAATACTTGGGTGGCAATCATGCACCATCCAAGTATTGCTTGTGCAGCCTGACAAGTTCGTTGATTATAGATCTGTTCCTTTCGTGAGACCTCGATTCCGGAGTGATAAGAGCAATAAAAAATACAATGTTACCATCTAAGTGCAAATGCAATGTAGATCTTTTGTAATTGTGTATTTGTTAATGGATATATTATTTCATTTCAATTAATTGATTTGCGAAATGGATGTTTTATGTTTGTGAAATGAATTGTGATGTGAATTGGATGTTTTATGTTTGTGAAATGAATTGAGATGTAAACTGGATGTTTTATGTTTGTGAAATGAATTGAGATGTGAATTGTATGTATACATGTACATGTTGATCTGCTTGTTTCAGAAGGCATGGCTAGCATTTCCTGAGGCTAGCCAATAAATAAAAATAGATTTAGATGTAGAAAAGAATATCATAGATGGTTTGTAACTAAAACCTGTCTGTGATATGGACCGTCTGTGATTATAGCTATCACAGACGATTTTTAGTTACAAACCGTCTGTGATAAACTTCGATTATCACTGACTCATAAATTCAGACGGTTCAAAAAACCGTCTGTAATGACGTTTTTGAACCGTCTGTATACGGTTTTCTGTAGTAGTGATAGACAGTAGAGTTATATATCAAAGGTAATTATATTGTAATATCTAGCTTTGTATTTGCACAGATAGTTTCACTAGTTTTATTTAATTTCAGGGTTCTTGTGGTAATGGGGGTTCACTAGCTCATTCTCCTAACATTTTCCGGTAGTGACAGAAAATACGATGCAATCGTCCATTAATTTCCTCGCAAGTTCCTTGATGCATAGATATGGTGCTCCGTTGGGTTAAAAGTCCTAACTTTTAGTTTTTATGGTACTACAAATGTTTTTTACTGTAGCTACTGGTAGTAAGAAGAAATGAGGAGAAAAAAGCTTTCAAAGAAACTAAAAAAATACAAAAAGAATTAAGAAATTAGAAACTAAAAAGCTTAAACCCAATAAGTACCTCTAAAAATGTGACGTTCATAACGTTGTCCTCAGGAAATGTGACAACAAATGCGTAAATGAGACGCGATTGACCATAGTTATTTTATGGTTGCCGAATTAATTTTCTAATAAGATGAAAGTGAGGTCTTACCGACCCCTGTAGAAAATACAGCCTAAAGTGTTAGCGACTCGAATAAAAACTCTTACTTTTAGAAAATGAATGAAAACCAAGTCTTTAGAGCGCATGCCTGCGTGGAAATGATGTACATCAGGCTTTATTTGTAGAGCCACTTTGCGGGCAGCATCCCCACCTCATCTCAACCACTCCTCTGCAACCGCTGCCCACAACAAAGGGGGAAAAACACACAGATGGCAATCGTCCTGGATGCTTTTGCATCCTATGTCATCGACCTGCTCACCCAAGCGGCAAAAGATGAAGTGGGGATGCTGCTCGGTGTCTCCGGCGAGATCAAGAAGCTAGCGGGCAACCTGGAGAACCTCAAGGCCTTCTTCGCCGACGCCGAGAGGAGGCGCATCACCGATTTGAGCGTGCAGGGGTGGGTGAGGAAGCTCAAGGACGTCATGTACGACGCCACCGACATCCTGGAGCTGTGTCACCTCAAGGCCGAGGAGCGGCAGGAGTCCATGGCCGGGAGCTCGGAGGAGAAGCCGCCGGGTTGCTGCCACCCGCTGCTGTTCTGCCTGCGGAATCCCGTCTTTGCCCACAAAATGGGCTGCCGCATCAAGGCGCTCAATCAGAAGCTGGACGACATCCACAAAACGGCCGCTCATTTCAAGTTCAGTATCAACCTCGGCTCCTACCCAGACCAAAGGGCGGATATTGATGCCGATCTTCCCAGCCGCAGGACGATGTCGGAGCTGGAGCAGTCGGCTATCGTCGGGGAGAAGATCGAGAGGGACACAAGGGAGCTGGTGCAGGAGCTAACCACCAACGGTGACAGCAGTAGCATGAAGGTGGTGTCCATTGTGGGCATCGGCGGCTTCGACAAGACCACCCTTGCCCAGAAGATCTTCAACGACGAGACCATCAATGAGCATTTCAAGAAGAAGATGTGGTTGAGCGTCACCCAGAACTTCGACGAGGCCGAGCTGCTGAGGACAGCCATCTCCCATGCCGGGGGACACCACGGCGGGGAGCAGGACAAGTCACTCCTCGTGCGGGCCCTCACCGACACCCTGTCGGCTAGCAAGTTTCTGCTGGTGCTGGATGATATGTGGTGTGGCAAAGCATGGAACGATGTGCTTACAGTTCCGATTGTTAACGCCGGCAGCAAACAACCGGGGAGTCGAGTCGTGGTCACCACAAGAAAGGAAGACCTGGCTCGACGGATGCGTGTCCTCTTCCACCAACACCATGTCAGCAAACTCGACGATGAAGATGCTTGGTCCTTGCTCAAGAAACAACTGCCGCAGGTCAGTTTATGTGTTAAATCTGCTGCTTAATTCGGTAATATTAAATAATTCTATTGCAGAGTGTGTGCACATAAAAGATAGTTTGGATAGTTTGGTTTGCATAGTGATTTTTCACTATTCCTTTTAGCTTTTTCTCTTTTTTTCCTCCCAAATATAGTTGGGTTACTTTGATAATTAATGAACTTACGGAATAACCATCCCTCTACATCATTAATATTTTCTTTAAAAACTGTGAATTTGCACGCAATTCATGGGTTTACACCGATGGCGGCATTTTTTTAAAAAAAAAACTAATGGCGGGGAAGCACTATGTTCATGGCACCACAGTATTTTAAATTGTTGTGTCTGTGTGTATCCATCTATTATATTACGAAAGCTGAGGATAGGAGATTTATAGCTGCTAATAAAAAAGAAATATGCATGCTATGTATAGCCCTTAATTTGGTGACTCTAATTTTAAAGGCTTAGGTTTGATTGTGGGCTTAAAGTTATGTTAACTTGAAAAATAATTTAAAAAATATGGAATAGCTCTACCTAAATTAAAAGGTCAAGAGTGTCTAAATTTGTGGCTGAGGTAGCATGGGGCGACGCAATAGGGGAACTGGCAGCGAGTGGAGTCGGGGTAGGGGCGACGAGAACACGAGCGCACAACAAGAGGTGATTGCCGCCCGCCGGGAGACAAGTAAGAAGGTCAAAGGAGGTTATGGATGAGACATTGGGGTGAGGCAATGGAAGAGGAGGTGGGCAACGCTTGGTGCTAGCGACCAAGCAGTCAAGAGCGGACATAAAATTTTGTCACGCACCAGGCTAGAAAGGTCAGAAGCCACTATTACCTGAGCTGAAGGGAAACTTACACATTTGGCTTACTTGAACTTACCTAAGCTTTACACTGATAAATATCGCACACCCTGGACTAGAGTCTAAGCTGCCCAGGGTGTGGATCCGCCCCTGGAGGCAGTAGTGGTAGGGTGTAGGCCATAGTGGCACCTGCAAGCGGCGCCGACGTCAAGGCAAGATGGGGTGTAAGGGTTGGGCGGACACGTGAGCCACATGATAGGAGAGAGAGGTAGATCTCAGGCCCAAAATCCCATATATTTTTAAACTATAACCCACTATTGCTTATTTCATTGGCAAAAGTGACTAGAATGAAACTATATAGCTTATTATAAGAAAGAGGAGACAACTAGAGGGGGGGCGAATAGGCATCCATCAAATGACAACCACCAAAAACTTTTCCAAAAAGTGCACATGAAAAATAATAGTCCTCACACAAGTACTACAAGCTGCAAAAGATAGAATTGAAAACACAATAGAAAATAACACTCCAAACCAAACTGATCAAGTCCTATCTTGGGACCATCCGTAAGTGTATGGCATACATTCCATGACCCTGGGTCAAACGGTCTACATTCATGCCACCGACTGACCACACAAACATGTTGGTGGATGATGTGCAGTATACCGACAAATGATGCACAAATGTAGAAACAGAGACTTAAAAGGTAGAGAGAAGAACTTCAAAACCTGAGGCTAAGAACACTTGAGCTCAAACCAATCTTCTCAACTTAAGACCTTCACACAACTATTGACATGCTCTCTAGAAGGTAGAGGCAAAAGCATGGTTGAGATCTTAAGAAACTGAGCCAAATGAGATACCACTTACAAAAAACACCAGGTCATCAAATGGTCCAACTCGACGAGAATGATCTAACCCTAGGGATGATCCGGCCTAGGAAGATGATTTGGACCACACAAAAAACAAGAACTTTACCAAACTGCAGCCATTCTGATTTAACCTAGTCCAAACGATGTCAGCTAGAAAATAGATTATTAATAGATAAAATCAAAGTGTTTCCAACCTCAAGGACAATAGAAACAAGATAAAATCACAAGAAAACCAAATACTCTCAACTAGACTTGAGTGACAAGGAAGAAGTTATGCAAATACAAAAATCTTGATCTAGAGGTGCATGTGTTTCATTAACTTGAGACTTTGCACATCTATTATACACCCTTCATGGCAATAGAAAAATAAATCATAAACCAAATTTGATAAGGTTTGACTAAGAACAATAACTTCCTCCTCTTCGATAATAAGAACAAAGAGACATAGAACTCCGATCTTGCGTTGCCCATATATGATATATTTGCTCAAATTGGGATCATGCACCCATGCATGTTCTACATCCATCATGGCATCTAGAAAGTAAATCACAACATGACAAGGTTTTGCAAATGGTAAAGTTTTGAGCACAAAAGAATTAAAGCGGTAATAATATCCAAACTTTGAATGCAACGAGGATTGATCCAAGCATGATTTTGTTATTCTATCACTTGCCCTTCATTGCACACCCAAAATATAGGCAAAAACAATATGGAAAGATCAAGAACAAGGACCAAATCAAGTTACAATTAAATGATCAAAAAGAGGAAAATACATACCTTTTGGAAATTTTTCTTGTATTCATTTTGGATGTATGATTTTGGGCCAAATTGTATACAAGCTAGTACTATAAATTTGTGGTGTTTGCTCTAGGGCATTATCTTTTTGTGTCTTTACTGAAAAATCCTAAACTTTGATGGCTCTTTGCTAGTGGACACTCTGCAATTAAAATATAATATCCAACTAAATTGTAGAGAGAGATTTTTGCGAATGACGGCAGGTGCCCCTAAATCTTATAAACTAGGCCCATCTGTTAGTCTCTCTATATATTCCGCCCTCTCTCAAACACTTTCTCCCTCTACTCCCCTCTCTCTATCTATGACAAGCGGTGCTATGGTGAGCTTCGATGGTGGACTGGCAGCGAGGGTGCAAGCACGATGTGCTTCCAGTGGATACAAACCAATTTGAGGTGGAGGGGGACAATGGGGATGGCTAGAGCAATGGGAACGGAGCGGGGGAAAGGTAGGTATTGTGACCAGAAGATCTTGCTAGCAACAAACTCCAAAGACATTTGTCTTGGGTGGAAGGGGCATGAGCACGATACGAAGGTGATAACCCTTACTGCAGCAACAGCTAGGCCTAGGTGCATCGTGGACGACTGCTGGCGATGGTTGCCATGGTGACACGAAGGAGCATGTCCACCACAACGGAGTCCGCCTTCTCACACTAGTGAATGTCCTTAGGGATGCCAGAGAACCACTATTCTTCCACAAGGTCACAAATCCTGCGGAGCCTCTCGCTAGAGATGGGCTAGTAGCGGAGTGCGCCTGTGCCGAGCGCATGCGTTATGTCAAGAAGGAAGGTTGGCTTTAGTGGTTCAGCCTTTTGAACTCTGGATCTGTGTGGATTTATATGGATCTGAGTGGTTGATTGTTCGATGATTGCTTATTTGAGCGGCTGATCTATTGGAACACATATGACTACGAGCACCTAGTACTCGTTTATGACCACAACACACACGACTACGAGTACTTAGTACTTGTTTATCACTACGACACACACGACTACTCTCAAAACTACAGTGGTATTCGAGTGCTACAGTGATTTATGACTGCTACAGTACCACTATGACTGCTACAATGATTTACGACTGCTACAGTAAACTTTCAAGTACCGACCACTACAACAGTAGTCTTACGAGTATAGTTGCTATGACCGTGAGCACTCGACTACGACCACGAGCAATCGAACACTCGAAGATCCACTCAAACACTCAGGGTTTCCTATACTCGATCACGACTATGAGACAATATAGTTTTTGTGCCATGCTCAACTGTGCAGCTTTTCTAAGCTTTCTTCTCTAATTTATAGGATCCAAATATAAAGCAAAGACTAAACTTATTTTCTATTATTACGCCATGATCCTCTTTAGCCATGCCATCCCACGTCTAGCATAAATACAGCTCCACTAACTAATAGACTAACAAAAAATCACGGCCACGATGTGAACGTGAGTATATCTCAGACCACTAGCTTTGACAGAGTAAAAAATAAATATGCACTGCAATGGGCTTAAGTCCAACAAATCACCCCCTAAGCCTATTGCATAGAATTCACCTCAATGACGTTGAGCTTTTGTCTCATCTCGATGAACTTGACTCACCCAAGTGCCTTGGTGAGTATATCGTCGAGTTGTCCATCCATGATGACATGATCGACGTCCACCTTGCCATATTCAATGCATTCATGAATAAAATGAAAATAAGTATCAATATGCTTCCTTCATTCATGATGCACTGGGTTCTTGCTTAGCACGATGGCTGATTTATTATCCACCAGGAGCTTTATCATCTTCGGTGCTTGTCCGACCAGCTCACCATATAGTCAGCTCAGCCAAACACCTTGGCATGCTACCATTGCCGCCGCGATGTATTCCGCCTCACAGGACGAAAGTGCGACAACCTTGTGCTTCTGGGATGTCCAAGTGATCACACTCATGTTGAGGAAGAACACAACCCTAGCAGTGCTTCTGCGATCGTTAATGTCACCAGCGAGGTCACTGTCACTAAACCCCACTAGTGCAGTCTCTTGCCTTCTTGTAGCAACATCTGTAGCTCGTAGTGCCGCTAAGATAGCATAGGATCTACTTCACCGCTGTCCAATGCGATGCAGTCAGTGCCTCCATGAACCTACTGACGATCTCTAACGCGTAAGTGATGTCGGGCCTCATATTGCAGATGTATTGTAGACTCCCAACAATACTCTGGTACCATGTTGCATCCTCAACGGCACCAGCATCCTTCTTACTCAGCTTCAACTGATTCTCCATCGGTGTGTAGCATGAATTTCATCTTGCCATGCCTGATGACTCCAAGATTTTCCTGGCATAGGCACTCTGGCAAAGCGTGATCTCGCTAGCGTCTTGCTTGACCTCGATTCCCAAGTAGTAACTCAGGAGATTGAGGCCGCTCATCTCGAACAGGTTGCACATTTGGTCTTTGAATGTGCCAATGTCATCGATGCTAGTACTGGTGATCATTAGGTTGTCGACGTAGATGCATACCAGTAGCGATGACATGCCATTGGTCCTCTGATACACAGCATGTTTCAGAGGGCTACGCTCGAACTCGAGAGAGATAAGCGACGCGTCCAATTTGTCGCTCCACGTCCAATTTGTTTGGGTCAATGAAGATAGGCGGTTGGTGCACATAGACCTCCTCGGCTAGATCACCGTTTAAGAATGCCGACTTGACGTCCATGTGGTGTACCTACCAGCCTCTGTCCACAGTGAGTGCCAGCAAGAGCCACACCATCTCCATTCGCGCCTCTGGGGTAAAAACTTCATTGAAGTCCACCTCCTGCCACTGAGCGTACCCTTTAGCAACTAGATGCGCCTTGTGCCTCACCACCTTACCTGCAAGGTCCTTCTTTACATTGAACACCCATTTGAGTCCGATAGCCCTGTGTTCGGCTGGGAGTGTGACTAGCTCCCATGTACAATTATTGTGGATGATAGTCAACTCTTCTTCCATAGCCTGCTTCTAGTTCGAGTGCTTGTTTGACATTGGCTGGCTCCTTGGTAGCCAGGAGACAAACCCCGCTTTGCTCGACGTCGACTTCCTCCATAGTGTTGTAGACATTCGACAACTCCCAGTAGCGACGTGGCCTAGTGTCGATGTCGAGCACATCATCATGGGTTGGTGGTGTCACCCACTCGACGCCTGTTAATGCCGGTGGAGGTGTCGTCTGTGGCTTCATCGCCTACGGTGCCACAAAATCTACTTTGGTTGTTGATGTCATTGCCTCTCCAGTGTCGATATCCACCACGCCAGCTAGGCACGGTCCAGCGCTCATTCGCTTGACTCCCAGTCCCATCGCTTTTGTTCCTCGAACATAACATTGTGAGTCACATGAAGCTTCTTCGTCGCCGGATTATACACCCTGTACGCCTTTGCTCCTTCCTCATAGCCAATGAACACCATCGGTGTTGAGCAGTCTTCCAGCTTGTTCATGCCCAGCCTGACGTTCCTAACATGCGTGACACACCCAAAGACTCAGAGATGGTGCACCTTCGACTTCCTCTTATGCATGCCTCATACAATGTCTTGTTGTTAAGACTCCATGTCGGCGCCCTGTTGAGGACGTAGACTACATTTTTAACTGGTACACCCATGGTTTTCAGTAGACAGCGCGCCATCTCCACCATAGTTTGGTTGTGGCGCTTGATGACCCCGTTCTGTTGTGGCGAATATGGTGCAGTGGTACAATGCTTGATGTCGAGCTCATCGCAGTATTAGTGGAACTCGGTTAAGTTGAACTTCCCACCACGGTCCAAGCAGAATTCCATGAGCTTGCCACTGTGCTCAGTTTTTGCTAGGGTCTTGATATTCTTGAAGAATTTGAATGCCTCATCTTTGAACTTGAGCACCTCGAGCCATATATATCTATTGTGATCGTCTATGATCAATAGGAAAAACTTATTACCTCCAGCTGTCACCGGTGTGATCGGTCCACACAAATCACTATGGACCAACTCGAGTGGACGCTCGATGTGGTAAGTCATGGCCCGCAGAACGTGGCTCGGTGCTGCTTACTAAGAGCGCATCCATCACAGAACTACTCGACATGATCGAATAGCAGAACCCTAGCAGCCATTCCTTTCAGCGCTATGTTCCATAGGGCTCGGAAGTTAAGGTGGTCGTAGTGTCCGTGCCACAACCATGCCTCATCATCCATGCATGTGAGCAAGCACATAGGACCAGGAAGGTTCAACTTTAGTGTGTAAAGCTAGTTCCTGGTTTGATTCACCCCGTACCAGCAATTTGCACTCGCGGTCGAACACGAGCAGTTCACCATCTTCAATCGTTACCTTGCACCTGCTCTCATCCAATTGCCTAATTGAAATGATGTTGCTATGGAGATGTGGGATAAAGAATACCTCGGTGAGAAGTTGATGTTCCCTATTTCGACACTAGATCATGACAGTTCCTTTACTGCGGATGTCCATGAGTGAACCATCGCCAATTTGACTGTCCCTTTCACCGATTCGTTGAGCGATCTGAACATCGCTTGAGATCCGATCATGTGGCTACTCGCTCCCATGTCGAGGTACCAAACATTGTCGCCCGCATCCGTCGGGATCACCTTCTCCTCATTGAGGAGTACCGACTGCTACTGGACCTCGCTGTCAACTTGTGACAGCTCGCAGTGCTCGACTAAGAGCAATGCGGGTTCTTCATCTTGCGTACGTGTCAGGTGCTCCTTCTCCTTGCGCTCGCGGCGTGGCTTACAGTAGTTCTTGGAGAAATGCCCCATCTGGTCATAGTTGTAGCACTTGACTTGCAACATGTCATGGTGTGCGTTGGACGAGCCACCGCCCCAGGTGTCATGCCCAACTTTGTCGCGCCTGTGGCCTTGTTGCCTTCCATGGTGGTGATTGTCGCCACTGTTGTCGCTTCTCTGGTCTCCACCTAAGGAGCCGTCGCCCAGCTCCCATTTCTTGGCACGCGTGAGCCACTCCTCAGTGAGGAGCAGGCGCCCTCCAGAGACGCCTTTGTCATCAAGACCATATCACTCCACCACGCGGAGCCACCCGGTGAGCTCGTCGACCGAGAGTGTGCTCATGTCGAGGAGCGTCTCGATAGAGATGGCCACCTGCGCATATCGTGAGGGTACGACATGCAGAAACATCTTCACGACCTTGGATTCCTCAATCGCATCGCTGAGGATGCGAAGGTTGTTGACAAGGCCGATGATCCACATCGAAAACTCATCAATGGTCTCACCGTCTTTGAAGGCGATGTCCTCAAACTCCTTATGGAGCTTTCGCGCATTCGCCTCGTGAACGTGGTCGACGCCCATCCACTGCAACTTCACGGCATCTCACGCCTGTTTTGTCGTGTCCTTCACAGCTAGCATTGATAGCATGTCAGGTGGCAGCGTGCGGAGGATCGCGAACAATGCCATCCCGTCATCACAAAAGTCAGCATCGCCCGGCTCAATTACTCACCACAGGCTCTGCGCCTGCAAGTTAACTCTCGTCACGAGAGCCCAGTCAGAGTAGTTCGTGCGCATCAGCATGGGCTAGACTACCATCCCCCCGCTCTCCCTTGTCACCTACTGCACCACCACCTCGCGGTCGCGCACCCTCGTCCTACTGCGCCCGTGGATCCTCAGTGGAGTAAGAGACCTTGAAAGAGACTCTGATTCATCGCCTAATATTGTCGATAGGATCTCTGCACTGCTCTGATATCACTTGTTAGAACACACACGACTATGAGTACCTAGTACTCATTTATGACCATGGCACACACGACTATGAGTATATGGTACTTGTTTACGACTACGGCACACACGACTACTCTCACGACTACAGTGGCTTTTGACTGTTATAGTGATTTACGACCGCTACAGTACCCACTACGACTGCTATAGTAAACTTTCGAGTACTGACCACTGCAACAGTAGTCTTACGAGTACAGCCGCTATGACTACGAGCACTCGACTACAACCACAAGCACTCGACTACGACCACGAGCACTCGAACACTCAAGAATCCACTCAAACACTCAAGGATTCATGTACTTGATCACAACTATGAGACAATAGAGTTTTTGTGCCGCGCACAACTGTGCAACTTTTCTCAGCTTTCTTCTCTAATTTATAAGATCCGAATAAAGACTAAACTTATTTACTATTCTTATGCCATGATCCGCTTCAGCCGTGCCATCCCACGTCCAGCATAAACACAGCTCCGCTAACTAACAGACTAACAGAGAATCATGGCTACGACGTGAATGTGAGCACGTCTTAGGCCAGTAGCTTTGACAAAGTAAAAAATAAATATGCACTGCAACGGGCTTAAGTTCAACATGATCTATGTGTACATAGATATACTTAGTTATTTCTAGTTTCATCAATTTTCATAATTCTTGTTGTGAAATCTGTTTCATGTACAGATCAATTTTCAAGGCCTAGGGAGAGAAGAGAAGATGAGGAAGGAGGAAGAAGGTGTCAGGGGGGCAAAATAGACTTTTTACCTATCTTCTCTTTCCTCTCTTGGCTAGATATATTATATTTTAATGGGTAGAGTGTCCACCAGCAAAGAGCCACAAAAGTTTAGTGCCTTTCAAAAAGATAAAAAAATAGTGTCCTAGAGCAAACTCCATAAATTTAGAGTATCTTGTAGCCAACTTTTCTATGATTTTATAACCACTCCTTGACAAACTCCGTATCTAAGAATGACGGAAGGTTCACACACAAGGACCTCACAAAAGACTCTCTCAAAGAGATCTCCACTCCACTCTCAAGTCTTCAATTCCAAACCACCTCTTCCCTACATTTATAGTGGAGTCGAAGCCGCTTGCTCTCTTTGATGAAGCTAGCCTAGTGGTGCGGGTTCAAAACCCACATACCAATCACCCCACTAACTCCACTCAAAAGAAATTACCTCATTAACTCCATAAAACTCAATTTTGGGCATAACTGAAACCCGTTAATAAAATAGGGCAGAGTTGTCTGATATGACCTCCAAATCGTGTGTTATTGCATGAGTTGAAAAGATAACTCTGATCCCAACATGATGCACACATTATCGTAACTACAGTCTATCTTCATAGTTGCTTGCTTCACCTTCAAATATCTCCATCTTCTAGAAGCCTCCACTTGACCATAACCCGATCAAGATTTCTCCTTCAATTCTTGCTACGCGTCTTGACGATGAACACACGTGTGTTATGGTGCCTGGTGACTTGTCCACACAACTAGCAAGTCTCTTTGGCTTCCGGACGCTACCGGACAACCTCCACACTTGCACCGGTTTGAGCCACCTAGTTTCCTTGGCTATTGACCTTAACGCCTCCCTGAGCTTAGTCCTAGTCCACCATGTCGTTGCACGTCGTCGTCATCACAACTGGTCGCTCCCGCCCGGTTCCTTGTCTTCATAACTTGTAGATACTTTGCAACTCTCGGTCATCTATGGTGTCACCTTGACCATTCTAGACATTAGCTCTCCTAGCTTAGTCTCAATCCCCTCACCTTTCCATGACTTAGCCACGAGTCTACAATTAACACCAACAAGCAAACTCGTCACACAGCACCTACACCATCACAACTCAAAGCAAACATTGAATTACATGATCTAATCATAATCAATTCACCATTATCACAAAAACATAATCAATGGCCTCACTACAAGTTACAAGATACACTTTAAAGCATGCAAAGGCCTCATGATCACCAAATTGATGTAATCAAAAACAAATGACTAGAACATCAAAAACGTGTTCTCCGGACCAATGATCCGACCCATGCAAAATCCTTCATTGTACCTATTTGTCTGACTGATCCAGCCAATGATCCAACTGACTCAAATGATGTGACCTAAAATAAATGCAACTTGTGTGCTCTTTGTCTCAATGATCCAGCGTATGATCCGCCGGGCCGGATGATCCGGATGGCCAGATGATCTACCCTAGGGGTGAAAATGAATCGAATAGTGTCTTTACCACATTCGTATTAGTATTTTATAGACAGATACGAATATGAATCCGAATATTTTTAAATATGAATACAAATCGAATATGTAACGAATACGAATTCGAATCGAATATCTACTCAATTCAGTCGAATCTGGATATCCTCATAACTTACGTAGTATAAAGATATTAATGACATTTTATCCTCATACAATCACGCTTAATCATTTGGATTCATTTACTTTACCTAAAGAAATACGAATTCACACTCAATTTAAAAAACTTATCCAACTAATTAGTCGTATTATAATAAAATATGCATATTTCTTTGTCGAATACAAATATGAATACGGATAGTCCAAATAAAATAATATTTTGGATGGTAAAAATCCATACCATATTCATATCCATATTTTTTATACGAATTCGAATACAAGTATGAATGGGATAGAAATTGTTAATCGAATGGAAAATTTTATACCATATTTTGATCTTATTAAATATAGTAACTAGATAATACAGATAATTTGTATCCACTTTTTACCCCTAATCTGCCCCATATAAACACAAAGAGACTTCAAACCAATTTCAAACTCTGTTCTAATTCAAAACCAAGTTGTCAATTACTCAACACAATAACATGTGGAACACATGGGAGCCATCTCACAACGATATATAATTTATTACTGTACTTATGTAAAATCATGTTTATATGAAAATTTATCTGTGCAACTGTACATATTACTTCTCAATAAGTACTCTTAAATTGTTGGCAGGCAGTCGGAAATGAGAGTGACATTGATCAGCTTAAAGATATTGGGATGGGAATTATTAAAAAAATGTGATGGTTTACCACTTGCTGTTAAAGTGATGGGAGGATTGCTAAGCACGAGATATCCAAGCGAACATGAATGGAAGAGTGTTTTGAACAATCCTACATGGTCAGTAGAAATGCCTAAGGAATTGGACTACCCGCTATACTTAAGCTACGAGGACCTGTCTCCTCCCCAGTTGAAGCAGTGCTTTCTATACTACTCACTTATGCCTAAAAGTTTTACTTTTGGACGTGATGTAGTTATTAGCATGTGGATTAGTGAAGGATTTGTTCAAGATGATGGAAGGTCACAAGAAGTAGAAGAAATAGGAACTAAGTACTACCAGGAGCTAATCACGAGGAATCTTATAGAACCAGATAGATCACAATCTAGCATTGGATATGTTTGCAACATGCATGATGTTGTCCGCTCCTTTGCTCAATTTATGGCTAGAGAAGAATCATTGGTGCTTCAGGAGGAGCAAACTACTGGCAGTATCAATAGTCTTGTTTCAAGAAAATTTCGTCGTCTGTCTATAGAACCGACTGAATCAATACCGAAGTGGGCCGATTTACAACAGCAAGAGTCACTACGAACATTGTTTATAAATTGCCAAATCAACTTTAAGCCTGGTGATTCACTGTACAGTTTCTCAAGTCTACGAGTATTGAACATAAGTCTTGCAGATTCAGATAGGTTGGTTGGCTCTCTGTGTCACTTGAAGCACCTAAGATATCTACGGTTATATGAGACAGATATATCTAGGCTGCCAGAGGACATGGATAAGATGAAGTTCCTGCAGTACATTGTGTTAGTCAACTGTAGGAAGCTTGCCCGGCTTCCTAGTTGCATTGTAAGACTAGTCCACCTAAGAACTCTTATGTTACGAGGATCCAATGTTAGCGTTGTGCCCAAGGGGTTCGGTGGGTTAACAAACCTGAGGTCACTTTTTGGTTTTCCAATACACATGGATGATGACAGGGGCTGGTGCAGTATGGAAGAGCTAGCGCCTCTTTCTCAGCTTAGGGATCTTAGACTGGAAGGTCTAGAAAACGTGTCGGCTAGCTTGTTGGCTGAAAAGGCCATGATTAGCAGCAAAGAGCACCTTGGCTATTTGGAATTGAACTGCAACAGCAGATCTACTATGGAGCCGGGGGTGGAGCAGCAGCAAATAATCGAGGAGGTATTCAATAAGCTCTGCCCTTCACCCTGCTGCTTAGACAATGTAGTTGTGGAAAGGTACTTTGGGCGTCGGTTACCGGATTGGATGTGGGCGCCGGCAGTGGCGGCCTTTAAGAGCTTGAGATATTTGAAGCTGGAGGACCTGACCTACTGCACCCAGCTCCCCGACGGGTGGTGTCGGCTCCCCAATTTGGAAATCTTAATCATCAATCGTGCTCCAGCCATCAAGCGTGTCGGGCCTGAATTCCAGTCGACCTTTCATCAGCTGGCAAGTGGAGAAGGCACTGTTACATCATCGTTTCCTAAACTGCGAATTCTGGACCTGATTGGGCTGTCTGAGTGGGAGGAGTGGGAGTGGAGGTGGGAGGAGCGGGAGCAGGAGGACGTCTCCAAAGCTGCTATAGCCATGCCTTCCCTGGAACGTCTCCTAATCAAGGAGTGCAGCAAGCTGAGTCGTCTGCCACCGGGACTCGCCAACAGCAAGAGGTGTTCCTGTACGATCTCACCAACCTAGTATCTGTGGAGAACTTCTCTTCGGTTGTGCAACTTGATGTGTTCGACTGCCCCAAGCTCAAGAGCATCAGCGGTCTCTCCAGGCTGCAGAAGATCAGGATCGTCCGTTGCCCGAACGTCGAGGTGTTGGAGGGTGTCCCGGCACTCGACAGCATGGAGCTGTGGGACAGCGCCATGGAGACAGTTCCAGGATACCTGCGAGGTGTAAACCCAAGGTATCTCAGTTTGGGCTGCAGCAAGAAGCTGCGTGATTCCTTATTACAAGGTAGCTCCTCTGAGTGCGACAAGATCAGACATGTTAGGAAACTCCAGATCGACTACTGAGCAGCAGCAGCTTCGATCGATCTGCAGCCAGGTATCGATCCAATTCACATTCATTAATTGTAAAACTAGAATGCTCTGTCACGTGCTGTACTTAATATTTCATCTCTGTTGGGCTAGTTTAATTCTATTTGTGTAACTGCGTAGCATCATCTGCATGTGCTAACTTGATACTTTGCCAGATCCCAAGGCCTACCCATGCATGCATGCATCAACGTTTCCGACATATATTGGTAGCTCTAAATTAATTAAATATCCATCGAAACTACTTTCTTCTAGGCACATTTTCAACCTTGGTGGCATGCATACTTAATAAATTTATTCCTGCCTTAATAAATTTATTGCTGCATCAATCGAATCGAATACTATTCGAGAGTTTGGCAACAGGGCAAGTTTTACTTCAACAATAGGAACGCATCCATGTATTGAAGGCTAGAAAAGAAATCAGACTTCAAGGTTTTTGTAATATGGCCCTTCTTATATATATGATACATCAATGGATTAGACAGGGACAAATGCAATCATGCATCATGTAATTATAATTACAGGGTGGCATGTACTTTCATTCTGTCTTTTCCTATATTTTTGTAACCCGATCTTGCAGAGCTGGAAAGATGGATTTCTTGCTGATGATTGGGTTCTTATAAACTTTTCTTGTGGATCTCTATCGCCTCTTATTTTTGTTGTAAAATTGCGATCTTGTTTATCTATTGAAAATGAAATTAAGGCACAAGGAGTTCTTTCATCTGTATGCTAGTGTCTTAATATATTTCCTACGTTTTCTCTTATTTTGAAACAAATATTTCCTTCTTTTTCGACTATGTTGTTTCAGAGACGAATAGGAATAATACACATGCGGAAGAACAGAGAAAGATGAGAATATTCCTTTCATGAATTAACCGCCACGTCAACAACCAGATCATCCAGAGTTTCTTCGTAGGTACGTCACGAACATGTTTTTTAAATTCTTGGTAATACTACTAGCCCTTTGTACTGCAACTGCAAATCTTGTTATTTTCATGTATCTTGCAGTATATCACAGTTTCCTTTGTGATTTGTGATGTTGATATATGATAAATGAAGGTCAAAAATGGTACTAATGCAAAAAAAAAAAAGGACATAAGGTTTTTAACTCTCAGTTACTTTTGAGCTGAGGAAAACCTTATTAAAATTGATGCCCCTCGATGAACAACATGGTACTAGTATGAAGTTGCGTTGAGGTGTAGGTTCAGTATTCATCTTGTAATGAAAGTGATTCCACTCGTCTCTCCCTTTTTCTATTGGTAGACTATGGTGATTGGCACCCCCTGCTGCCTGCAATGCAATTCTATCTGCAAGAACCTTTTATACCTCATACTCTGTTGCGAACCTTAATTCATAGGTGTACATACAGTATAGAGAAGGGCCGGGACGGCATGGCTGAAGGGGAGAGCTCTTTAGGAGAAAGGACAGACCATGAAGATACAATGCATTTCCTTGTATAGAGGTGGTATTATCCTAAAGAATCGAAACAAACCAAAAGATAGCAACTAACCAAAAGGAAATAACAAACACGGAAACTAACAGTCCTAATCCTTAAATTAGAGGTGGCTGCCATATGTGCTACAGGGTGCCACCGCATTGTCGCTGCCCACCGTGTTCTGGATGATCCGCCTAGAGGTCAGGAGCGCCGAGTCGATGATGTTGTCCTCGAAGAAGACGTAGACGGTCATGTCGCTACCGGCGCCAGCGTGCAGCCGCTCGAGCACGATCAGGTTGAGGAGCATGTACTCAGTGGTGTTGTTGACCACGTTGGCCGGCAGGCCGAGCATGCCGCGGTGGAAGCAGATGTTGAGGAGGCTGCTCATCTGGCAAGGCGGTTGCCCAGAAACTCACCTGGCAAGGCGGTCGCCCAGAAACTCACCATGGACGACCAGAATTCCTGGGCGCTCGCCTAGCAGGCCAAGTCGAGGCGAACCTCCATGGCATCTACCCAGGAGCACCTTTCCGATTAGACAACACTTAGTCAACGTCGTGACAACCATGAGCAAGTGTGAAGAAAAAGTGATAAGAAGTAGCACTGGTCCAGTAGATAAATGTTCCATAATCCATAAAGCAAATATTTTGTAGGTGCAACAGGCATCGGATAAACATATATACTCCTAATACAATTTAAGATGAACTTACTTTAGCAGCCTTTGCCAAAAGTTTCTTTTCAGTTTCAGTAGCAAACCAGGTTCTCTTCTGGCGTGAGTATCTCATCCTTATGAGCTATCATATTTTCTGCCTGATAGTTGCAAAGATAAATAGAAAAAACAAGAGGGTTTAAATCTATACAACAACCCACAAAGCTTAAATTGATTTTCTGTCAACTAATTCTCATTCGCAAAAAAAAAAAAGGAATTTGTTATTTAAGGAAAATTTAAAACTTCCAAAAGTTATAACCTTTATAGCTTCCATTTCAGCTTTCCTTAATGCTCTTTCCTCCCTAAAAAGAGAAGGGTATAAATTATTAGTAGTAGTTTGAACAAAAGTCTACCTAAACGCCATAAACTAACCTTTCTTCTTGAATTACGATAGAAATTTGATCTTCCAGTTGCTCAATCAATTTTGCACACTCAGCCACACGTTTCTCTGCAACAATGCGGCTTTTCAGCTGTGAACCAGCTTCTTTGCCTGAAAGGTAATTCAGAGAATACTAATGAAATAACAACATCGATTGATGGTCACAAACTCCCAATGATTGCGTACATTAATAGATCTGTGCATTTCTATCTATCATTTAGCACTTCAAGGCTGAAATAGTTGAAAGCAGATTTGATAAGAATAAATTATGTTACTACAGGACCCAGCCTATATGCAGCATGACTAGCGTCCATGGTATACTCCACATTTCTTGACAATTATTTACCAGTTACACATCATGAAAATGCCCACACGTAATTATTCCCATTCGGTTACAAAAATGATCAGCATACATTTAGAATCAATGGAATTAGAAATGGACTACAAAGTGCTGTTATCATGTCAAGGCTAAAGTGCAATTCTAGAAATCAGATTGCTAATAAAACCATATGATTAATAGAATAACGACACTTTCGTGAACATAGCTATGCCAAAGAATTACAACATGTGTCCTATGATGCACGGACACGGATACGTCAACACGACACGACACCGACACGGGAATTCGCCATTTTCCCAAAAATACCAATACGGCGACACAGCTATATATATTGAAATAAAAAATAAATTATATACATATATATTATTTTCTATATTTCCTCATGCTTGTCAAACTGAAATTATATAAACTTGTAATTTGTAAAGTGTATACTCGAAGAATATGTACCTCATCAGTCATCAATTGTTTTGTTAATTATGACGATAATTGTTGATGTGAATACCATTTTCAGAAATAAGAATTCCATTAACTTGGAAAAAAAAGTAACATGATCGGATCGGCAAGATCGCAAAAATAACATGTATATTTGATTTTTGAACAATCAAAGCAATAGACTAATAGAGCAACAACAATTGATAATTGATAATGATAAGCGATAAATAATAAGAAGTAGCCAAGTTCGAACATATAGACTTAAATGTAGAGTTCAACCAAAAGCATGTGGGCACCAAGGTTATCATGGCGATAAGGCGAGGCAAGGCACCGGACTACCTTCACATCTTTTAGGCGAGTATGGCGTGCGGCGAGGCGACGCCATACTCACATCCTAACCTTTTATAGCAGTAAATTTGTTGAACATAGAATGTGACTATTTTAACTATGTAACAAAGCAAATAAACATGAATAATGGTGCAGCTAGAAAACATAAATGTTGAATGGCATACCTTGGCAAGAGTAGAGCAACATCTAACAATCAACTTTAATAGGAAGTAGTGGTTCGGTGCTGCAATAGGAACAAGTAGAGTAACAAGCATCTGGTTCGTGTTTGGCGTCTTTGCAATAAAAACATGCCTCCCCCACCGAGTCGGTGCTGAAGAATAGAAAGGCAGGGCCGCAAAGGGGAATGGGGGATGCAAACCTGGAGGGAGGCGGCGGCGTGGAGAACTGGAAGGAGGCGGTGGCGTGGAGAACTGGAAGGAGGCGGTGGCATGGAAGAGCGGTCGCCGGCTCGCCGCCTTGGAAGAGGAAGGCGTGGAGGCCCGAGGTCGCGGGGCCCGGAATCACCGCTTGAAGAAGAGGCGGCGGCATGGAGGCCCAGTCGCCGCTGGAAGAGGAGGCGGTGGTGTGGAGGCCCAAGGTCGCCGCATGGAAGAGGGAGGTGGCGGCGTGGAGGCCCGAGGTCGCCGCTTGGAAGAGGGAGGCGGCGGCGTGGAGGCTCAAGATCGCCACTTGGAAGAGGGAGGCAGCGGCGTGGAGGCCCGAGGTCGCCGATTGGAAGAGGGAGGCGGCGGCGTGGAGGCCTAAGGTCGCCGCTTGGAAGAGGGAGACGGCGGCGTGGAGGCCCGAGGTCGCCGCTTGGAAGAGGGAAGCGGTGGCGTGGAGGCCCAAGGTTGCCGCACTCCCCTCGCCCTCCCTCGTATGTAACGCCCCCTCTCTCTCTTGCGCCGAGCCCTTATTTTACTCCCCCCTCTCTCTCGTGCGCCAAGCCTCTTATTCTCCCGCGCTTCCTCTCGTTTTCCCGCCGTTGCACAGTATGGTGGTCGCCTTGCTCCTGCGGCGCGCCTTCTGCGGCATGGCAATGACTAGGCGACGCCATCCCTTCCGAGGCGGACGCCACACACACCTGAGGCGAGGCGACGGCCGTGGCGGCAGCTCCTGGCCGCTCCGACGCCTTAACAACATGGGTGGGCACTGGCCAACATAGGAGTGGTTCAACTTAAGATACATCACAAACTCAAATTCTAGTAGCAAGGCTAATTAAAAGACAGCATAAGACTCTTAAACTTCAACTTCGTCCTCATTTTCTTTTTGAGTCGTCACAGTAGGCTCATCTTCAAACAACACACACTGCAACTCTGGTTCTTCAAGAGAGAGCTGAGCAACCTCTAGAATGCCAACACCAGTTAGAGGTTCGAAGCTATCTCCTCCCACATCCCACATTTTAGTTGTCCCTGTTTTATATACTTCTGTTCTTCTTGATAGAAGTCTTACATTGTTATGCACAAATACCAAATCTTCAGCACGCTCAGGAGTTAATTTGTTTCTTTTTATGCTATTGATGAAACTATATGTGCTCCAGTTTCTTTCACAACAAGAAGATGAGGCCAGTTGGTTAACCAATTTAAGAGCCAAACTTTGTAGCACAGGAACAGATTGTCCATGATTTACCCACCAATTCATTGGATCAAGAATCCACCTATCATAAATAGAATCGAAGTCATTGAATTCTCCAGAACAAGTGGAAAATCTTGCATATTCTTCTTTTACTTTCTTGAGATATTCAAGAACAGGGAAGAACTTTTTGAAGTACTTCATTCTCATTTGTGAAATCTTAAGATCCTTGTGTGGGGGTATACGACCAACAACACCTTGTTGGTTGATCCACTTGTCGCTATAATATCTACAAAAAAAATGGATTATTGGATTATAAGTTTATAACTATGTGAAATCTGAATAGTTAAACTAAAATGTTAGTAAAAACAAAGGAAGATTTATAGTGTACCTTGGATTAAGTGAATGTGCCAAACAATGGAGTGGAGTGTGTTGCCTTTTGCCCAACGATCAACCAATATGCTTTGAACAACCGAATAAAAGGACTCCTCATTTCTTCCTCACCTTCATGCCTATATATCACTTTCTTTATATTCTCAATCATTGTATCCCACATCTCATAAATTAGATGAAGGCATGGTGTGTCGGTGTCTACCACACGTATCATTTCATAGATTGGCTTAGTGAATTCAACAATGTAGTTCACCTTGTCCCACCACACTTCATTGAGTACTAGGTCTCTAATGGTTTGTGTTATCCCTCTATTGTCATCTCTATATGTCTCCCATTTGTCACTAATCACCATATTTTAGAGTGCCCTCTTGATCATGCAGAACCGCTTCAACATAACTACAATTAAGGCAAACCTCGTTTCAGCATTAGCAAGTAACTTCAACTTGCTAAACTCATTGAACATTAATAGCCTCATGCCATGGTTCATTATAAAATGCTTGATCATATTAGCATCTGCAGCAATCTCAATTATCCAATGGCACTCATCAAAGACTACTTCCTCATCAGTTCTTGGCATTTTAGCAGCACAAATACTCTTGAGAGTAAGATTGAGCATATGAACAACACAAGGAGTCCAAAAAATATGTGTACTTCTGTTGAACAATCAAACCCGCACCTTTGCAATTTATAACATTTGTCAGTGATGACTTGGACAACACTTCTAGCACCCAAGGTTATTAAGTCGACAAGTCGACACTACCCTTCTAAGGACCGACTAGTCGACTAGTCGGCCGACTAGTCGTTGACTAGTCGACCGGTACTGTTTATACTGATTATATGAATATGTATATATAGAGAAGGATTTTATTGTAATTTTAGAAAACCAAAGGGCTAACTTGCAATATCACAGCCCTTATAAACCTACCACTGCCCCCACTGCGACCTCCCAGGCTCCCACTCCGTGTCTACGCCTCCTCTCCCGACCCGACCGCCGCCTCCTCTCCCTCTCCGACCTCCGCCTCCTCTCCCTCTCTGACTCCGCCTCCTCTCCGACCTCCGCCCTCTCCGACCTCCGCCTCATCTCCACCGTCGCCGCTCCCTCTTCCTACCGCCGACGGAGCACTGGATTCGATCCGACGGTGGAGACGGTAGATCCGTCGGCGGCGACGGTGGAGACGGCAGATTCGGCGGCGGCGACGGCGGAGACGGCAGATCCGGCGGCGGCAGTCGCAGATCCGGCGGCGGCGGTCGCAGATCCGACGGCGGCGCAAGTCGAGTCGTTGGCTCCAGTCAGTCCAACGCCACCGACTTGCCGCCTAGTCGACGACGTCGACTAGTCGTCGACTAGGTGACGACTTGATAACCATGCTAGCACCCACTTCTTCAATAACAACAATCAACTTCTCAGAAATGTACTCCTTTGTCTTTACCTCGCCTTCTGCATTGATAGCTCGCAAGAACATCGGTGCACCCTCAGAAATAGCCATATGCAACCATGACTAAAATTGAATTAGAACATTGAATGCTTTCTAATACATATATGAAAAGGTTCTGTGTTCTGCAGAGAAATATTTACCACAAGAAAAAAAAACTACAGGGTACAGC
This sequence comes from Melocanna baccifera, assembly GCA_036346265.1. NCBI lineage: Eukaryota > Viridiplantae > Streptophyta > Magnoliopsida > Poales > Poaceae > Melocanna > Melocanna baccifera. The sequence continues at coordinate 14,206,207 of CM070710.1, forward strand.
TCAGGAAAGCTTCAACAACCAAATAAAACAAAATGCAATAGAATACCTTGGTTGAAAGTCTACCAACAATGAGACAGCACCTGAAATCAGTAAACTGGGCTAATTTCTTGATCATACTATGGACCCTGCATTTATAGGAATATGAATGGTAAGCTGAAAATTGGTGTTAAACATAAAACTACTATAATAATATTGATAAGCACTAAAATGTAATACATGTTGTCATGTTGTTAGAATTAACCTAATTTGTTATAAGCAATGCTGCACAAGTTTGCAATTAGAATAGGAGGCAACTTATATCCTGATTTGCTATAAGTTGCCAGTTGCCACAACTTGGAAAGCACCACCACAATGGTCTCCATAAACCATGCATCACAAATAACATGAGAAAAATATTCATCCCATTTGTGACCGTGCTAGATACTTTTCACATTCTGTACAAGACATGACAACAGACTAAAAAAAACTCCATCTATTATTTTCCTTGCTCTCGCTTACTTCGCTTACTCCACATAATAGACTGTTTATTGATCAACTAAAGGAATGTCATTGATTATGATTACAAAAGAAACTTTGAAGGAAGTAGACTACAACCATAACTTGCTAATGTTGGCCCTAACTTCCAACTCCCATGAAGACAGCATTGAGAGGAGAAGCGGTATACTAACCATAAACTACATCCACCCTTTATTTTTATTTATAGCTTCAACGTCTTCAATAATTCACTATAGAATGTTCAAATGACTGTCACATCAATTATTCTGATCTAAGCTAAAACAAGACTCTGTTTATTGATCAACTAAAGGAATGTCAGTGATTATGATTGCAAAAGAAACTTTGAAGGAAGTAGACTACAACCACAACTTGCTAATGTTGGCCCTAACTTCCAACTCCCATAAAGACAGCATTGAGAGGAGAAGCGGTATACTAACCATAAGCTATATCCACCCTTATTTTTATTTATAGCTTCAACGTCTTCAATAATTCACTACAGAATGTTCAAATGACTGTCACATCAATTATTCTGATCTAAGCTAAGGTCTACAGCAAAAGGAACAAAGCATGTTATTTCTTTTTGGAGTAATTCTCCAGAGATTTCACAATGCTAGAATGTAGGCAAGTGCAAGGCCAGCTGAACTCCCAGACTGAATTTGCCATATTTATGCACTTTAACCACATACAAGTAACATTTTTTAAGTAGTTAACTATAACATCAAACTGTATTCTTGGAACTTTTACGTATGCACAGCTACAGTTTGAATCTTAGAACAAATTCTACTTCAAAAATCTCATCACAAAGATACATAGAGGCATCTTTCAAGACCTTTAACAAGCTCATTATAGGTGAATTTAGAGATTAGAGGATGACCATACAAGCCATTTTGGGGAACAAGAAAAAACTGAAATATCTGAAGGACTGAAGGTGTCATTCATTATTATAAGCTTATTCATGGCCCAAAGAAGAGTTGCAGGTGCAAACCTGAATCGGTGTTGGCTTTTGGTAGCCTAGGCGTTCGGAATAGCGATGGCTTTTGGCTTTTGCTAAAATTTTACTGTAGCTGGCTGATTTTTTACTGTAGCTGAGTTGGCTTATTGGGCATACTTAAGGCCTTTTTACCGTCAGCTTCAACATCTAGCTTCTGTTTTTTTTCACTATTCAGTATTTCGTCTTTTTCTGAATTTTTTTAGATATTTTAGGTTTTTGTATTTTCTTTTTTTTCCCGTGTTCCTTTGTATTGTCCCTAATGGGTTAACATGTTTTTTCTATTTTTACATTTTTTAAATTAATTATACTCAAAAAGCCAAATCAGCTATAGTAAAAAAAACCAGTTACAGTGAAATTTTAGCCAAAAGACAGAAGCCATCGCTGAAACGAGCGCCCCCTAAATCTAAAAAATGTAAAAATAAAAGCGGCACGCTAATCTAGAGTGGACGATGCTAAGAAATAGGGAAAAAACAAAACACAAAAATACTAAAAAACGCAAAAAAAATTGAATAAAGACAAAATTGCTACAGTATATCTATCGCTGCTACAGTAGATTGAACGCCAATCGTTGGGAAAAAAAAGCCGGAATGAGCGCTCCCGGCTTCACAGGCTCCAAGAAGCGGTCGTGATAAGTTCAGCTCAAGAAACGAATTTGCATGGAATGACGCTCCTTAGAAGGATCCACAGCACCACCCTGTAATCCTGTTCGTCCATATCTTCTTCCTGTGATTACCAACACATAAGCATTTCGCGACTAGTAAGACAATACAAGTGGCAAGTTTCAAACTAACCATTGTGGTTACTTGCTACCATGAAACAGCGCATATTCACATAAAGGCACCACACTGCACTACTAGTTTGCGATCCTGACGAATTGGGCACGAGATGGCGGAATCAAATTGCAGCAAAGCTTACCTCTTGTGCAGACTCCTCCTCCCCCTGCTCACCCCCTTCTTCTTCACCCCCACCCCCATCCTCCTCCACCTCCTCGTCCTCGCTCTCCTCGAGCTCGTCCTCCTCGTCCCCGCTCTCCCCCGCCACCTCCTCATCGTCTCTATCACCACCATCCTCGCCGCCGCCACTGCTCTCGTCGCCGTATAGCTCGTCGGGGATAGAGGGCTTGCGGCGGCCACGGAGGGCCTGGGAGATCTTGTCGTCGATGGAGGTGGTGCGGCGGCGCGCGTGCACGGCCGCCACGGACTCCGCGTAGGATGAGAACTCCCACGACGACTGTGTCGGCGGCTTGCGCCGCGCGGAGGCCGCCGCCTCGTTGTTGGAGCCGTCCGGGTCGACCCGGAGCGTATTCTCTGACGTAGCGAAGCTACATCACGGTGATTTACGCTTGGATCGGCCGTTCATCTCCGGATGAACGGTCCAGATTATTTCTACCTTTATTTTTTAGTTTTTGATTTTTTTTAATTTTAGATTTTAGTTTTTTTTATTTTTATATTTTTAGATAAAAATATAAAAGTAAAAAAAACTAAAATCTAAAATTAAAAAAAAATCAAAAACTAAAAAGTAAAGGTAGAAATAATCTGGACAGTTCATCCGGAGATGAACGGCCGATCCAAAGGGTAAAATCACCCCCTGACGTAGCTTCGCTACGTCAGAGAATCCCGCCCGGGGGTCGACCCGGAAGTTGGGGTCCACGTCAACGAGAGAGAGAGAGAGAGGACAGGGTTTAATTGAGGGTTTCGGGGAGCGGTGGAAGGAGGCAAGAGAATGGGCCTATCTCGGCCGTCCGATGCCAGTAGCTGGGTAGTGGTAACCGTGCTCCAGGTGAGATAATGGCCGGCCCAATGCTCCTCCCTTAGAAAAAAAATTTACATCTCGTTCCAATTGTCATCGATGACCTGTTTGATTGCCGAAGTTTATCATAAATTTTTACTAAACTTGTCTAAAATTATGTCATCAAATTTGGTGTCACACTTTGGCTAACAAAAAAAATCTTACCATACTTTTTGAGTCACTAACACGTGAGAGCTAGGTAGTAGAAAAAAAAATCTTATCTCAGATGCAGCTATGAACCAAATAGGCGCTTAACTCAAGTAAACTTGCCTGGCTTGAAGTGTGTCAAAGTATGGTAAGATTCAGCTATAAACCAAACAGTTCCTAAGTATTTAACACAAGCCCTTTTTAGGTGCTACACTTTGACACACTTATAAAAACAAGCCCTATTTAGGCCTACACTTCAACACACTATTCATATTAGCTTCTAAAAGCTAATTTTCTATAGTAAATAGTTTTTTACAGTAATTAGCTTTCAAATAAAGTGTTTTTATTAAGGCGGAGTCTACTAGTTGATTGTAGTGGACATTGTAGCGACTTCATTTATATCGATCAAAATCACACGCAAGTGTATCTCTCCATAAGCTTCTTTAGAAGCTATTACTATTTAAAGTCAAAACCAAAAAATATCAGTAAAAACTAATATAAATGCTCCCTATCGTAAAGAAAAAATGTCATGGTGTCCAAATCACTTGTGGCATGTTTGGCTAGAAAATGAGTCTAGAGTAGAGCTTTGGCACGACGCAGTCGCGGCTGTGAACCAATTGACGGTCTCGTTTGGTCAAACATGACTCAATACTACTTATGGCAAAATATGGCTACAAATCAAAACAGCCCATAAACGTCGACACCATGTGGTAAATACTTGTGGTATTATTACATCATCTACCCTCGGGGCGAAGGAAAGAGTCCTCTAAATTGAATATTAAATTGCTACAATTTGCAATGAAGTTAATTTGGTTGTTAGGAGCTATTTTTTATAGAGATTTTTTTAGGGTAGTGTACTTTTTTAAAAAGAAGGGAGGTGGACTTTGTTTGTTGAGAATGTGGTTGTTTTTTGTTAGAGATTTTTTTTTTGAAAGATGGGAGGGGATGACATAATATGCCTCAAGTTGTATTATTTGTCACATGAATAACCAACCACTAAATGAACCAATTGGCGTAGCATCCTATTTTTGACCTTAAGGCTTTATTTGGAATGTGAGATAATTTTTCTTTATTCATGCTGAAATTAAACCATTATCTATGAAACTGGTACAAAATTCTTATAAAATTCATGCGCTTCAGATAGACTCGGGCCGTTTGGAACGCTTGAATTCTACCGTACATGAAACGATTATCGGGTACGAACGGCGATTCTAGCTATTATGGGCAAGCTTTGCTTTTTGCAGGATTCTACGCAATTTCCCTTGCGTTACGCAGTTTCCCGTGAAACTTTTCTGTTTTGTTTCGTTGCGGGAAACTCCCACTCCCACTCTCCTTCCAGGGAACTTCCTAACATACGCAACAAAGATTTTGGCTCCAAAAATGTTCGTCACATATCGATATTCACCCGTGATAAAAAAAAAGTCTAGATGCTGATAGCTTGCCACTGTTATCCAGGTACAAGAAATTGCAAACCATCATATGCAACAAAGATTTTGGCTCCAAAACCAGAAATCTAATCGATCATTGGTGTACCGAGCTCACTTATATTCGCGTGTTAAGTTTCACAGAAAGTAAGTTAACTGGGGGGATGGATTTGGGGTTCGGGTGTGGGGTTCGATCATTGGTGTACCGAGGGGCGGACTGCGCGGGAGAGGTCCGGCGAGGTGTGAGGTGATGCGGCGGAGGTAGCGCGGGGTCCATCGGTGCGGTGGCGGCGGCTAGGGCCCGGCGACGGGGCGGCGCATAGCGGAGAGGGTTCTGGAACAGCGGCGGCGACCTTACCGGCGGAGCGAAGGACGGCGGTGGGAGGTCCGGTGGCGAGGTCCGACAAGGCGGAGGCGAGGTGCTCTGACGGTGACGCATGGCGGCGCGAGGACAAGGGTGCACGGCGACGCGGGAAACGGCGATGGGTGCGGAGGCGGTGCGAGGACAAGGGTGGAACGGGGGCAACGGCGCGCTTTTAAGCATGGAGACCGAGGAGGAATCCCACTCGGTTACAGCGACAGACCCATCTCCGCATCGGATACGATGAGCGATGGGGCGACGCGTGGCACCGAGACGGGATCAGACGGTGCGGGAGGAGTCTGGGCGCGAGCCGTGCGGTGCGGACGGGCGAGGGCGCGAGGGGCTATGGGATGGCCGACGCGCAGGCGGCGGCGGCATCGGACGGCTAGTGCAAGAGGCGGCGCGAAGCCAATTAGGGCAACCGCAGGTGCGCGCGCGCGGTTGGGGCGGGATGCGGCCACGTGTCAGGGGGCGATCGGGTGGCGCGGGAGTGCGGCAAGGCGGGGTGATGCGGATACGCACGTGTCTCATACTTTTCAGTTAAATATATTATTCAACTGGAAAGAGTTATTGAGCCGCATCAAACATTGCCAGGTGAAATCATTCCAAACTAAATATAATGTTGTTATTCATAAGAATAGAGACGCAAAGCAATGGAGACTGGAAAGAGTTATTGAGCCGCATCAAACATTGCCAGGTGAAATCATTCCAAACTAAATATAATGTTGTTATCCAAACTGGAAAGAATACTACCTCATGTCATTAAATGGTGCATTCTTAGGTTTATCGATGGCAAAGCAATGGAGACGCAAAAGAAAGAGGATAACCACATTAGGTGTCAAAGATATGAAGGAAGAAAGCCCATTCAGTGGGAGAGCAAAAGGGAGAAACCCAAGGACTTAAACTACAAATTTTGGATAAGATTTTCAGGCCCAATTCGTACCTCCCACAAGGCCAATTGGATTCAAACTCGGATTCAACTCAGAATTCAATTCGGATTCGGTTCGGGACAGCCTGACAGGCACTTACTAAAAAGGTCATAACTTTCACAAACGGAGTCCGATTTGGGTGTTCTTGTACTCCTTGGAAATATATTTTCAAGGGCTACGTAATGGATCTGGTCCCACCATCAAATTCATCACGGATCAAAATTTATAGCCGAAACAATGTGATGGCTGTAAAATCTAGTTTCCTTTTTATGAGAGTTCGTATCTAAAACCATATAGGGTTGAGTTGTACTAGATTTGTGGACTCTATGGACATCCCAAGGTCCTATATAAGCCATGTATTGGCAGTCTAAGGGCTCAGACCACCTTTGAGAATAATCAATCTACTAAAGTTTGTTCGTGTTTATCATTGCTGCTGAAATTCCGTGAGGGAATTAGGAGTGTTCTTCAATCAAGATCGTTCACCTTTCCACGGGAATTGGGTGCACGATAGATCTTCGCTGGTGGTCGTGAAATCGACGCGAGTGTGTTTTGGCGGATTAAAGAGTGTTCGTCCCTTGCATTGGCATTGGAGGATCATTACGATTCATCAAGATTCCCGCGAGTATCCATCCTACGTCGAGAAGATCGGGCGACCCCGTATCATGGGGCGACGCGGGGGAGTTGGGCCGAGGGTTGTTGGGCCGACAGGTTAGGCGGGGAGAAATGGGCCGAGGAATCCGGCCCAAGTTTTTAGGTTTTGCCTCTATTTCTTTTTCCCAAAAATCAAATAAAAAGCTACGAGCTCTAGAAAATAGCAAATAAATCCAGAAAAAACACCAAAAATACTAGAAAATTCCTTGAGACACAAGGAACCCAAATAAAATACTTCCAGCTTATGTTGATGTTTATTTTGCTCATATTAAATCCTTTTTAATTTTTGAAAATTCCAATTAAGCTTTATTAATTCCAAAAATCCAGAAAATTTATTTTTGAAAACAGGTTTTAAAACTCCAGAAAATCAAGATGTTACAATCCTCCTTGTCACCGACTATGATCATCTCCATGCCCATTTGCATATGCAAAGACCAAAGAACCATTTTCCTCGACACAAATACTTTCCAACTTAACCGTCATTAGTCCACACACTCAAAACACACCCTTGTCTAAACATAAATAAGAATCAAACCATCCACAAATACTAACCAAGTCGCCCATGAATAGAATATCCAACGTTATCAAGAAATCAACCTTAGACCACTTATTATGATTGCTAGCTCAACGAGTACTCAAAAACAACAAGTACTTGAGAATTACCATCGCTTGCTCAAAACACTCGGGAATCACAAGCATCTCTACCAACCACATAACCATCGAGTACCGACTAGTTATTGTAGCAATGACCACCGAGTACCTCACGTGGTATTGTAGCACCAACCATCGATCACGATCGCCATGCACGATCAATCAACCATCGACCCAACACGAGTACTTGAGGTACTCAAAGATCACAAGATTTAAAGCATTCATATCGACCATGAAGTCTACAAGTATCGATCAGAAGCCTACGACAACCGATCACAAAGTCTTCGACTTAGTCGAGTTGTCGGATTGTCAAAATCTATCATTCGAATATGTCAATCGATCACCTATTGACCAGCCATCACAAGGCCGATCATACTACCGTCGTGGTTGCAGTTTATGTGGTTGAAAGTACTCATCTATCGTGATCGTCCGCCATCCTGAAAACTCAAGCACTAAAGCGTATCGACTAGAACTTTCCAAAATGCAAATTTCAATGCAACCCAAATGTTAATTATAAATCATCACTAAATGCATGAACACCACATGGTCTAACACACCTACAACCTAATTCTAATATTCAAACAAGTGACCATACCAAGACCACGTGCCGCTACATCTGCGGCGCCATTATAGGACTCTTCCCACTCTTAAACATCACAAAACATAGTCCCTTTCAGCTTGAGGTTTATCACAATGTATAGATAATGCTGGCCATCCGTCCATTCTAAGTTGTCAGTGATCTTATCACAGTCCTTTTTTGTTTAGAAAAATATTAAGATTCGGCTCCCATCCATTAGATTAGATAAGAGCTTACTGAGTCTGAGAAGGAAGTGAAAATCTATTCACATCATGTCAGTTTTGTAATTGATAGACTATGAATAGTACAACTTTGAAATCAATTGATTGCACATACCTAGGATACTTTTCATGTTCTAAAATAACTTCGACAATTTACTATATGGAATGATTATCTTTAAGTTTAGGTGATCCTATGATTACCTGCATTACAATAGATGCAGAATGTTAGTAACAGGACTAACAAAACAAACACAATGGAAGAACCACCAAAAAATAAAAAAATGATGACAACATCATAAGTCATGTGCACCTTGTAAGGATTTTACAGAAATTGCCTAGCCAAGGCTTCAACTTCTCTTATCCATGTGCACCTTGTAAGCTTAATGCAACTTCTTAGCATATAGTTTTAGATAGATAGGATTCCTCCTTTGCAGCTTCATTAAGTTCCATTACTCGTCTTTTATATAAACTTATAAAATATAAGCACAGGCATATGCCCCCATTATTTCTTCAATTGAGCATCTTAAATTGGGATTGCAATCAAATGCTGTCCATATGGCAATGTAATTATGCATTTATCATGTAGTTTGAGTGCCTGCTAAGTCAACATCTTTTTAGAAGGTTCATTAGCAGAAATATAGAAAAAAATAGGAAACATTATTGGTTTTGTAAACATAATAGTACAGGCAATGTTCCCATTGAAAAACACATAAATTCTTGATTCAATGTTATATATCTCTAGCAGTTGATACCTATCTAATGCAAGCAGAGTGAGCATGCCCATCCAACATCAGCCCTAATACCATCAACTTGAAAGAGCCATTGTCATCAGGAATCTCCCTTAAGTTTTATCCAATTCCCATCATTTCATATTTTGACATCTTTGAGAACTTTAGTAGATTGACTTAACATATCCAAAATAACCTCAAAACTAAAACTACAATTAGAACATATATTCATCATAAAGATCAGCAATAAGTAAAATCATTGAAGCAAAAGAAAGGCATTGCCAAATGGTTTGTATTACCATCATTCTAAAAGCAAAGGAAATAAAGAACATGAGATGGCATTGCATTGCTACAAGTGTCTAAGTAGAGATTCACTATCCTGCAGGGTGTACTAAAACCATACAGAACAATAGTAACTATCGAAAGGTACAAGTCACATGGTATCTGTAAGAAAGTAGTCCGATTAGCAAGATGATATACAAAACTTTTTGAAGATGAATATACATTACCACAAAACAAACTCTCCATCCACAACTCTGGTGGACAGGGGCGACTGCTAGCTTTGGGCGTGAAGTCCTCATCGATCACCTCCCATGCTCCTCCATGAATTGCTCATTTGTCATTGCTCGCCATCACCTTCGCCTCCTCTCGCAGAACCCCACAATGGCAGATCTCCTGGGCCCGCACACCGCCGCCAACCCTACCACGCTCACGGCGTCACCAGCTAGGAGAGAGAGGGAGATGGCCGCCGCCGCCACAGCGCAAAGGGCTTCGGGGGAAGGGGAGCACGCACAGCTTCGCCTTGGCCTTGCGGCGGTGCTGCTGGGGATAGGGGAGGCTGTGGAAGTGACCAAAGGAGATCGTGCCACCGCCGTGAGGAGGTGCAGCGGTGCAGGAATGAGGTGGCAACGACATGGTGGTGTCGGGTGGGAGGGCAGTGGCCATGCTTGATCCCTCATGCGCTGTCGCTGAATCATGTGGGGTGGGAAGGAGGACGCGGCGGTGCGAGGTGGGGAGGAGGGGGAGAAGGAACTGAGGGAGGATACTAATTTGCGGTCGGTGATGATGGGGAGAGCGTTGTAGGTGGGGCGTCGTCCGCAACAGTGTCTCATTTGAGGTGCTCGGTGGGGGTGGCTGGAGGGAGACGGAGGTAGGGGAAGGTGGCGGCACAGGAGGAGAGGGCTGGGCAGAGGGAGGGAGAGGTGGGGGAAGGCGGCGGCGCGAGAGGAGAGGGCGTTGGTGGGGTGCAGCCGTGCAAGGGTTAGGTTAGGGCGGGTGAGGGCAACACGAGATCTTTTGCAGGGGAGGGTAGTGCAAGACCTGGAGCGGGGTTGTGCGGCGCTTGGGTTTTGGATCTATGGATTTGCGATGGACGGCATGGATGTTTTAGAAGGCAGATGAACCACCAGTTGAGGGGTGGCGAACCACCACCAACTCCTCTTTTTTTTGTAGTAGAGATATCTCCTACCACCCCCTCCTTTGCCAAATGCTGCAAACATAAAAACTTAAAGGCTTGCTGCATTTTGCAGGCTACGCCATCAGCTAACTCCCTTGATTTAAGCTTAATTCGATCATAATACGAGAGACTGGGATGGGATGGGATCTATTTTTGATGAGTTCCTCTTGCTTTGTTGCTTAGGTTCCTATAAGCACTCCGCATGGATTTATATAGTCCTTTTAGTCCTCCTATAAAAGGAAGTAGGAATCTTAATCCTACTAGGATTAAGATTCATCTAGAACTCTTTATAACATATCTTTCTAAATCCTAGAAAACTAATATATGAGTCACTGTACTCAGCAGATACAAATAAAAAATCATGCATGCTTGATGCTTCTGATTTTAAATTTTCTTGGCTTATTACTCCTATAGCTCCCCTCTTCCATGGATAGATCAAAGATTAGTGTAGGTTTTTCTAATTCTCGGTCATCTGATTTTTTTTAAATTGTAGTGCTAAGAAATGTGCAATTTTAAGCTCTACTATAATGTTTAGTTCTTTTTTTTGTATTTGTAGGGATCACCTTGGTTTACTTTAATTTTTTTAGGTTAGATATTTTTGTCTTTTTATTTTGTAGGGGTTCACCAAACTTAAATTTATTTTTGTCTTGTTAAAATAATTCTTTGTTTTAGTCTTTGTCCAAGGGTGAGGGTTGGGTTTATGTAAGATGTGAAGGGAGTGGTTAGATCTTTATCAAGGGCTAAGAAAAGTGACTGAAATTTTAGCAAGATTTCAATCACTTTGTGAATAGACAAGCACACATACTATATTTATGATTTTCTAATTTTCAATCTTCTAATTTTTTTCCTTTTAGTTACCTAAAATTATACAGTACTTAACCTAAAACTGAGTATGCATCTAATATTCATGGTGCTAACTAGCACTCAGTCAGCTCGAGGTGACATTTGAGTCTACTTTCCTTACCCTCTAGCTTTTGGATGAGTTTTTTTGTTATGGCTTTGACTTTTAGTTTATGATTTTTGAATTCGATTATTTATAGAGACAAGATGCAGAAAGAAACAATCATATACGATTTTGGCAGTATAATTGAACTTAGTGTAGTGTCTACTACAATTTACCTGTAGACTCTGTCTTAAAACAATATACTGTTTAAAAACTTGTTGCAATAGCAAAAGTAAGAAGTCAAAGACAAAAGGAACCTAACCTTTATTCCCTACGCCCATGAGACTGCATGCTGCAGTTAATAGATGCCAGCTGCTAGCATTTTGTCATATAAATATCGAAATGAACCGAAATTTCAAAAGGATTTTGAATTCCTTGAATTGTTGATTTCCTAGATTGTTAACCCTAACCTCCACTTATCTCCACCGTTGGCGCCTCAATCCCTTCATCACTCTGTTCGCTCCACCTATTCCCGCTTAGATCATCCATCGGCACTATTCACAAATATAGCAAATCAGCCCCGCCCCGCCCCTATTTCTCCTTTTACCCGGCCGCCATTCGTTTGACACTGCTGTGATCTCACCGATCGCCACCATCGCTGCGTGTGTCGTACACCTCGTTCTCTCGCACTCCCAAGATCCTCAGTTGCACATCGTCCGCATGTCAAAGCAACCAAAACCAATTTCGTTGCCGCCACTCCCGTCTATCTCAGCTGACACAGCAAGTTGCAAATTTTGACCGCCTCGACTCATCGCCCAAGGAAGCACGCGTGGCTTGAGGCCAACCCTACTAGCCGATCGCTTTCACCACCTTGACCAAAGCTTCCGCACCTTCTCGCCTCATCTCACGCTGAAATCCGATGGCACCACCCTAGCCCCGAAACCACTTCCCATGCCTATAAGAACCCTCAAACCCTCCTCGTGAACCATAGTCGCACCAAGGTGAGCCGCCACCCTCCAATTGCACCGACACCACGTGCATCACTGCCGATCGTCGGAAAGCCTCAAGTAAGCCTCAAATCCGATTCTCTCTACTCGGTCAATTACTTTTCAATTACTTGAGCCTCGTAGCTTCCTCTTGCTCCCGAATCACCACCGGCGCCGCCTTGAGCTCCCGAACTCCCTAACTCCTCGGCCACCTTCTCCCTACTCCAGTCGAGAGGCCTTACTGTGGGCAGCCCAGACAACCCTCCCCAACCCTAGCCGCCACTTCCCTAGGCCTCCTCTATACCGAGATGTTCAATCGCTAATGCTCTTGCCCCTTTAAGCTTTGATGCATGCCATTGCCATTAAAAACTGCCGAGAGGAAACCTCGCCACCGATGAAGCTACGGCCACTCTCGATCGCAACCGAAGCCAAAAATGGAACCCCTCGCTCTGAATCATCCATACCCTCGGTTTTCATCGCATGGCACCGTAGCCGAGATCTACCCGATTTCCCATTTCCTTGTTTTCAGTCTACTGTAGCATACAGGTGAAGGAGATGAACAATGCCGACCTGGCAGTGTAGCAACCGGATTCTGCATGACCAATACCCAACCCGTAGTGAATAGTACATGTACCCATTACTATTCATCCGTACACAAAAAATACTTTCATTTTTATCGTTTTGAGCCCGCCTACCCATTTATCGCTCTTCTTTTCCATATCGGACATCGATAAAATCTAAAACCACTAAACTACCGTCCAAAACCCTAAACCCAATACAGTCCAAACTTGCACCTTTCACTGAAACCAATTAAGAACAAACATGCTAGCCTAGACCATTTTGAGCCACGAAACCCTTTTGAACCCTACCTAGCCTAAATACTCTCTGATGAAACCTAGCCCACTCCAACAATAGTTTGAATCCATCGATTACAACCTTCGTAGTCACTATTCATAGAACCTTGAAAACATAAGTATACCCTTTTAATCGTCTTGAAACCACTTAACCTAAACCCAACACAAAACAGCCAAACTTCTAACCCCTAAACCCCAACCATCCGATCCTATTTTTTTTTGTCTTTTGGTTATTTATTTGTCTTTTGTTCCTAGCTTACGTGCAAAGTAAGGAACCTCGTTAAATCTTCCACACTAGTATTCGGATCCCGTAAGCCGGTCATCGGAAGATCAACAAGAGCAATTAAAAGAAGTCAATGCCCTTTGAACAAGAAGGCAAGTCACATGTTTTTATCATATTTAACCTACATTCTTCCAATCATTTATTATTCGATATTTTCATTATGCTACTTTTTTATTGCTATTTTATGTACAATGATTGTTTGAATGACATGAGATTAGTTATATCCTACCACCCGATAAAAGCCCGATCTTAATTTGATGGCCACATTCACCTTGACAAGACTTAGTAACATAAAATATAGTATTAATAATATTTCATGGTAGTATAGGAAACTCATGTTTTATACTACTAAGTGACCTAACGCTTGTCGGTAGGTTTTACAAAAGAAAGGATTAGAGGATGAAAGAGCTATCATGGGAAGCCACAAGATGGCTGGGTCCCCTGACCTTATCGTAGAAGGCATGAAATGGAGACAATACTTGCCATGGCTGGCCTAGTATCGAAGGATACTAGTGTTAAGGTTAGAATGCCTCAGTAAGAATGTAAGGACTAGACCCTTATGCCAAATAAATAACATAGTGAACGCTCAACCATAAGCGTTGATCCATCAAACCTGGATTAGTAGCCGCTCAATTCAATTGGAAAATGAGATGGTTGGAATAGTGCGGACTTACTACAATGGTAGATTCTCACAAAATCTGGATCCGAGATTTTGACTTTACTTTGTCAAACCCCGAAGTTGTGCAGATCCATAATCTATCTGATAGAGATTATATAAAGTATTGAGCAGTGAAAAGCCTTGTTTTCTTAATTCAGTCATGAGGATTAATAAATCTTGTGGGTAAAGCTGAGCAGCTCTACAGAGTTAATCACAAATGGTATTCAGATATGTCGTATTTTTGGTAAATGAAGCTATATTTATTTGGGTGATCCCATAAATGAAGCATAAGTAGATTTGGAAAGATTTTGGTAATACTGAAATTCGCTAATCAAGTTTGAAACTCCATTCACTAAGAAGTTTTTGATTTTCTTGATTTAAACTCAAAAGGTTTACGAAATAAAACTGCATCCACATAAGGTATTAGAACCCTTATAATCCCATTCCTTGAAATCCCTTACATGTAAATATATAGTGCCTCTTCATGTGACTTGTTGAGTACGGTTGGTTATACTCAGACTTACTTTATTTTCCCCACAACAAATACCGTAAGAAGAATGTTATGAATTTCGGTTAGGGGTTACAATCGCATTCAAGCGTTTCTGTGGAATTTTTCTTCGATTTTTCTGATTGTAAGTTAAGTTTTGGGTTTAGATGCCCTTGAAAATTATTAAGTTTGACCGCTAGGTCTTATTTTGATTAGAATAACACATTTGAACTGTTCATTCGCAGGCATGATATTTTTTCTATCCGCAATGCACCTCCTGGATTGTTGCGTGAGATACTGATACCCTGCTCCCAAAGACGGAGATGTTACAAATACTATAAGGTTTAAATTTAACAAGAACTTCAGCTTCATCTTGCGTGGAAATACAAAGTTCAGCTTAACTATTATGTGGATTGTAACGCCCGTGTCCGAGGACGCATGAAACCCGCAGCGCCGAATCGCCAGACTGGATGCGTACGTGCTGCATGCACTGTACATCATTGCCAACAAGCTTCCAACATAAGATCCAAAGTTTATTACAACATACGACGCTGGCCGGTCGAAGTTTAAGCGTGGCGGCGCGGCAAGCCCAAATAATTTACATTACAAAAGAAATCCAGCGATCAAGCCCGAGCGCGCTAAGACTCACGCCATCGCTCATCGCCGCCATCGGTCCTTCCACCTCCTCGTAGACTTGTTCCTCTCCTTGGTAGTCATTTTCTCAATTTATGTTTAAGCAAGTTTGAGTACCACCGTACTCAACAAGTTACAATGGCAAGCTTTACATACTACATGCAGAGATTTCAAATGAAGGGTGTATCTTTGGTTCTATTTATGTGGGTGGATGCAATTTTATTAAGTAAACAATTTAGAAACAATAACTCCACTATACCATAATTAAAGAAATAGAGTTTGAACATAAATTTCTTCTCTTTGCACATGTTCAAAA
>CM070710.1:14221825-14321825 GCA_036346265.1 Melocanna baccifera
TTGAGAAGATCATAAGTGTGATTTTGAGCACAGTTTCTGACTTTATATCGAGACTCCAATAGGATTTTAAGAAGGTATATGACGTGACTCCGCTCTTTAGGTTGTCACATGCACGGGTACTATGATCGAATGTCAAATATGTGCTAGGAAAGCTCCAGGACCTCCTTTCTATTCCAAGCCTTGTGAACAAGATCATCAACCACACTATTCTTTTCAAGAGTGGGAATTATGATGCCATTCGTGGTTATACGTGGAACTTAATCAATTACATAATGACTAGTCAAAAGTTTGATGTGGTTGATCTTATCATTAGAGAGATAGCCTCCTCCAAAAATGACAGAGTCAAAAGGATCAATTATGCCCTTTACATTATGGCTCTGATTGTTAGGAAGATCGAGTACCGAGATGGTTTAGGCTTAGTTCACAAGCCATATAAACCCAGAGAAGGTCCTCTTATTTCTGCACCTCCTTGTCTTAGATCTCAACTAGAAGAGGCTGCAGCAGAGCATCAAGGGTAAGAAGAGGTCACTCTTTCTCAGGTCTATTCCGCAGTCCTCAGGATTGAAGGACAGGTCACCTCTCTGGCTGCCACAGTTTTCACCCTTAGGGACTGAGTGTCCTCTCTTGAGCAGGCAGCCTCTCACCCTCCCTCTCCTGTTCATTTTGGATGTCGTCGCTGTCGTCATTCATCTCCTCAAGGGCCACAAGGCTAACCTTTTTGGTACTTGATGCCAAAGGGGGAGAAGGAAAGAAAAATGAAGAAAAGAAGGATGAAAGGCTAAAGGAAGAGATGTCTAGTTTATCTTTTAAATATTATGTAATATTGCCATAGTGTAATGAACCATGTGATATTTTTATTAGTATCATGCTCTATGTTATGATTATGTTGAACTTGAAGTTATGGTTATTCTACAAGTGCAATTTATGCTCTTTTATTATATAATTTCTATTATTGTAATTGTCTATTCCCTCAAAGTTCAACAAACAAAGGAAACTCCGCCAATTTTTCTCTTTAAGTCTTAACATGTGCTTACAATGCATCTTGTCATCTATATGCACATATTTAGGGGGAGTTCTCCTTAATTGACTTTAAAAGCAATTAATCTTTAAAATCATCTCATTGCAAGAATTAATTTTCTCCCAAAGTCACGAAGAATATACAACTCGTTCTCAAACTAGTGGTATATTCCAAACTAAATTCTTCTCAAATAATGTTCGTGTTGTCATCAATTGCCAAAAAGGGACATAAATTACCAAAAAGGGAGAGATTGAAAGTATCTAAGCCCCCAAAAAATAGTTTTAGTAATTAATGACAATATGTGAATATGGGACTACTGTGTTTGTTGAGTATCAAATAGGTTCAGTCCCTAATGATGAATGTGACTAATTAGAAATGTGTCCTAAAGGTCAACATGAGGATGAAAATGGTTCAAGACAAAGGTACTAGTAATCTAGGATCTCGTTTTGTTTTACCGATCATAGAAAGTAACTTGAAAGTATATTATTGTGCCATTTAGATTAATTTAGTATCATGCATGCACTTAGAATTAAATTTAAAACCAAATTGTACTGGTCGTAAAAATCAAGTGTCGAATGTGCTTAGTGGTACTACCAAAATCCGTATACCGTGTGTGCACAACGGTACTACCGGAACTCGTATAATCGCACTTTAAGTGGTACGTTTTTTCTAGAGAGCACCCACTTGAAATACTTAGACTTGTTGATATCGGTTGTACCGTAAAATGAATGGTGGAACTACCATAAAATGGTATGACCGCACTCTAAAAGAGAACTGCCGGAACTCGGAAGCACTAGCACTTTGAGCGGTACGTTTTTTCTAGAGAGCACCCACTTGAAACACTTCGGCTTTTTGATATCGGTAGTACAAGAAGATAAATGGCGAAACTACCACAAAGTGGTACGACCGCACTTTAAAATGGATCGATCAGTATTTCGAACTACTTTTGGTCTCAAAGCAATAGTAGTATCGTGCCATAATTCAGAACTTCCATGATTGCAATGATGGTAGTAACGTGTCGAGTTTCAAATGGCTAGTTTTGACGCTCTGACATAGCTGTTACTATTGCTACAATATAGTGTGGTAGTTCCTCAAATTGCACTGTGGTATTATCGATTTCTCTAATTTTTCAGGATTATTTTATGCAATGGCTATATTTGGTTGGTAGTAGTATAAATACTTTCCCATCAGCTCACGGAGAGAAGAAGAGACTCTATTGAATATCCTTAAGCATTGAGTATTCTCCCCACACCTCAATTTTACATTGTGCATTAATTTGAGGTAGTTGAGCCATATCAAGTGCATTTCATCTCAAGAATGATCCTTAGTACTTAATCGCACAAGCGAAGCGTGATTTGTTATTCTTGATGCTTGTCGGCACCTAGATAGTTTGGTAGAAGATTACAAGGTGACCTTTTCAAGAAGATTGTGAAGAGACCAGCACAACTTGTGAGTGGTTTGGTGTCCACCATCTCCAAGCAGAGAAAGGACAACCATTAGTGGATTGAGGAGTTGAGACTTAATTTGTGGAGCCGGTCCAACTTGCTTGGCTTTTCTCAATGTGGATTAGGGAAAACTGGCAAATTTCCGAACACCATGGTAAAATATCGTGTGTCAATTGGTTATTTATTTGTCTCTCTTTCCACACTTGCATTTCTAGCATATTGTGGTAATTGTGATTGCTTAATTTACTTGTGCTAGAGATATTTTTAGAGACTAGTGCTTGTGGTGCTTTAGGTATGCTAGAATTGTGTAGGTTTAATTTGTACTGAAATCTTGCCTAGCTACAAGTTGTTGTAATTAGCTTTAGAAGACAAGAATTTTATAATATCCTATTCACGCCCTCTAGTCGGTTATTCTTGATCTTACAACATGCCACATCAGCACCATGTTAGCAAAACCGAGCCATTTGGTGCCATGTTGGATGCCACATGTCAGCCACATCACCCTACCAGCTCAACTGCCATGTCAACCCTACCTGTCATTTGTCAGCCATGTTTCGGCCACATATCCGCCATGTCACCTAGCTCGCCATGTCAAGACACCTAGTCATCTGCACATTGTTCTATGAGCCGAGTCCATCATAGGTCAGCCTTTCCGCAAGTGGGTTCACATCACAAAGAGAAATTCTAAATTTCTAGAATTTTCTTTAGATTTAATTTTTCAAGAGCCTGTTCTCCTCCGTCCTAACTCGGATTGACCCCATTCTTTTTTCTAAATTCATCTAAAATTAAGCTATACTATTTGGTTTTGGTTTTGATGTTTTTACAGTTTATTTGAATTTTACTTAATTTTATTTTTGTCTTATTTGCTTTCTCTCTCGTTAGATCGCGTCTTCAAGGAGTGAAAGTTTCAATCGTAAGATCAAGATTTCATAATCTGAGTAAGGCCAAGGCAAGTTATGTTCTTTGATCATCTTGAACCCATATTTTAAATCTATTATTTTTATTTTATTTTAAATTGTCATGCATTGCTATTTTATTACAAATTCTTGTCTATGGTGGTTATTGTCCAATTTGTCTTAATTCCCCATTTGATAAATCGAATGTCATGATTCCATTTTCACTATAGGATCAAAAATTATTTAGTGATGTAATACTAGTTGTCATATGGGTTGTACAATTAATATTCTTATCCATGCTTATAGACTCGTTGGGATCATGATCACGTGCGATCAAATAATTAATTTGACTTAATGAGATATTGAATCATGGTTGATGCCACTGTTATAAATTTGTGTGCTATGACATTGGTGTGTCATTGGTGTTGGTTATACAAAATTGATTTTTTACTTGGGGTGAGTGATTGTGCAGTAAAGGGAGAAGTGTAGATTCACTTCGAGGAATATGGATGTCTCACCTAGGTAATATCTAAAGATTTAATTTTGTTCACTATTGATTTAAACTTTACTGCAGTACAAACCATATGTCTAGTATGAGATAGACCTGGCTGATTAATTGATATTCTCGTTTTGATTTTGTGATCGAGTTGAACATGATTGCTGATTTTCATGAGGTGCAAGAGAGGCAATTATTGACTAGGTGGTTAACCTACTCGACGGTAAAATCTTAGTGGACTAAATTGAGTTGAGGTTGAGCATTGTAAAGGGTTTGTTGTGATTTTCTTTAGAGCAGGGATGATCACATCGTGTGGGTATAGTTGTACAACCTCCAAGAGTGTAAAACTATTCAATAGCCGTGTCCCCGGTTATGGACAATGTTTGGTGATTTCACATAAGGGGTAGATATTTCTTGTAAACCTGTGGGAGAGTTATAGAAAGTGAATGGTTAGTTCACTAGTGGT
The DNA here is from genome assembly GCA_036346265.1 of Melocanna baccifera. Classification (NCBI taxonomy): domain Eukaryota; kingdom Viridiplantae; phylum Streptophyta; class Magnoliopsida; order Poales; family Poaceae; genus Melocanna; species Melocanna baccifera. The sequence continues at coordinate 14,226,147 of CM070710.1, forward strand.
TCATTGCTTAATAGGTAGTTCACTTATGGTCTATACAATTCCTTTGGATATTTATTATCATTTTCCTTAAAGTTTACTTTCAATCTATTTACTGTATTTACTTTAAATTATTGCTTTATGTAAAATAACCTTTCAGACATCCATTGGTAAGTCTTGCATATTATATTACATTTTTTGTTACAAATGACTTACAAAGTACCAATGTACTCATCGCTTTATGCATACTTCGCTGACTTCACGGATTATGACTTCGCTCCTCAGTCAATTACCTGTGGGCATATCGAATGGCTACCATGCGTAATTATGTTTTTCGCTGCTAGTTTCTTAAGTCCTTCAGGATATTTATTGTAAGATTGACTATAAGGTCGTACTCTGATAATTACTAATATTTGAGTCTTTTACTTTATTTTATTGTGTATATGGTCGATATTTCATCTATGTTACATCGTGTGCACTATCGTGATCTTGAACCAAGATGGTATACATAGAGAGTTCATATTTGTATATTCAGTCTCGACAGAGGTGGTATCGAGTCATATCGATCAGAGGACTAAGCTCTAGTTAAAGTGATCGCTTTAGCCAAATTTTAAAATCTATTTTTCTAAATCAAACCAACCAAATTGGATATTTAGTAATCTCTCTATTCTCTTACCTTTTTCTTAAGATTATTACTCCTCGCCTTATTCTAAGAATTTATTTTTCTCCAAATCCTTAAACTGACTCCTTTACTTTATAATGCCTTAGATGTCTTAAACTTTCTGCAACGAGACTGGAGGATAGCGAGTATTTCTCCGAGTTTCGTTGCGGAGCCTTGGATTAAAGAGGTCGCTAATTTACTTCACAAAGGATGAGAAGTCAAAGGGCCAACGCATTGGATGCATTACCAGATTGTACTTCGCCACAAGGATTGGCAACTAAGTTCTACACCATAGTTTTAAGTTCGCCAATGCTTATGGAGAGTGATCCGCGTAAGGAGCCACCCATAAGGCCATTTGACGTCTTTACAAGCTATACAAGATCAGTATGCCCAAGGTCATTTGGAAGTTCAAGGAGCAATATGTAGCTACTTCCACTATAGCAGAGCAAGAGGGAGCCATGGAGATACCTCAATTGCAGCTGCTAGCAATTTAACTTTACCCACACCACCGAGTCTGGAGGAGAGATGACACATAGCAGGCAATCGTCAAGAGTATCTTCGGTACTTCATTCCAACCGTAGAAGAAAAGCAGTTGCCGCAAGTTGCAACTCGTGGGTGATCTACAATAACTCAGAGGAGGAGTCGAGCGAGCCATACTTGGCAGGACCCGAGTGGGAACCCTTAGATTAGACCCATGTATAGTCTAGGGAGTGCGATTATAACATTTTGGTTTTATTTGCAGTTGTGTGTGATGTGAACTGCAGTCTTGCCCCTAAAAATATTATGTTGCAATCATATCAAAATCTTTATTTGAGTTATTTAATTGGTTCTTTTGTTAGCCTCTTGGCTAAGTATTTGCTTAGTCTAGGTTTACCATTAGAAAATACTCTTAGACGAGTTTACCTCTCATCTATGCTTTTCTCTCTCACCTTTGAGCCTTGTAAGTCGGGCTCGCAGCTTGTGTTTCCTTTCAAAGCAGCGAAAAGATGGTTGATACCTAACTCACCGGGTCGTAGTCAAATGAACCAAGGTCCGGGAAGCAGCACCGTAGATCCATCAGCTTAAGGACCACAAGCAACCTTAATGGGATTGGATCTAGCTCTCAGTTTGTTCGTGGCAGCTCAGACATAGTTGATGCACATCATGATGCAAAATATGAATGTCATTACAAATCAGTAAAATCAAGAAACAGTTGCACCTTAGCCAGCTCACCAGCAATCCAACTTGCAGAGTTCACGAGGACGCGACCGCCCACCTATTCCTGGTCTTACGAGTCTTTGGAGGTAGACGATTGGATTTGTTCAGCTGAAAAGAAGCTGAACCTCTCTCAGTGCACTGATCGTGAGAAAGTGCACTGTGCCACCCATTAGTTGGAGGGTGCCGCCGCAGAGTGGTGGGAAAACTACTGCACCGCTCATAAGGATCAAGACAGCATTTCTTGGGCTAAATTCACAGCAGCATGTCGACATGCTCATATCTTGGATGGGGTGATCGAAATGAAGAAGGAATAGTTCCGTGAGTTGCAGTAAAAGAACATGTCAATGAGTGAGTATCTCAATGAATTCACTCAACTAGCTCGCTATGCACCAGTGGATATTTTCACTAATGATACACGTCAGAAGAGGTTCAAGAAAGGATTGAACACAACGCTCAAAGTTTAAGTGGTGGGAAATGATTATGCTAGTTTTCAGAACATAGTGGATAAGGCAATGCTTATAGAGGAAAATCGCTATGAGTTGGAGGAGTCTCGCAAGAGAAGGATGATGGAACAAGGATCTCAGCTGCATCAGCCCTAGAAAGCTCGTTTCACCCCATCTCATCTTGTTCTTAGCAACATTAGCCATTCAAGGAGTGGAGTTCTCAGCCAATTTTGTTATGTTGGATATCCAATCTTTTGATGTGATTTTGGGAATAGATTAGCTTAAGAAGCAACAAGTAGTATTGGATTGTGGAACCAGAGCCATTACTTTGGTTAGTTCAGAAGGAAGAAAAGTGAAATTCGGAGCCAGCATGAGTCAGCCAGAGAAGATTATAGTTTACCAAAGCAAAGAGAACAAGTTAGAGGATGTGTCAGTTATCAGGGAGTATCCCAATGTGTTTTTGGATGATATTCCTGGAATGCCACCTGATTGAGAGGTTGAGTTTTCGATTGAGCTAGTATCGAGTACTTTCATCGATATCCAAGAGATCAGACGAATGCTCCGCTAATGAGTTAGCGGAATTAAAGAAGCAAATTCAGAAATTGTTGGATAAGGGTTATGTCTCGACCTAGTCCATCTCTCGTGGAGAGCGCTGTTGTTTATCAAGAAAAGGATGATAGTCAAGATATGTGTATGGATTATCGAGCACTCAATAAGGTTACTATCAAGAATAAGTACCTTTGCCTAGGATTGATAACTTGTTCAATCAGCTTAAAGGAGCGCTGAAGTGTTCTCCAAGATTTACTTGAAGTTAGGATACCATCAAATGAAAATTTGTCAAGGGGGTGTACCTGAGATGGCTTTCTTGATTTGTTATGGTCTGTATGAGTGCAAGTAATATCCTTTGGTTTGACCAATGCTCTAGCTTATATCATGTACCTGATAAATAAGATGTTCATGGAATATTTTGATAAGTTTGTTATTGTGTTTATTGATGACATATTGATATAGTCTAAGGATAAGAGAGAGCATGAGTAGCATATGAGACTAACTTTGCAAAAGCTCAAAGTTAAAGATGTGCAGGATTGGAAGTCATCATCGTCAGTGATGGAAGTCAGAAGTTTCTTGGAATGGCCGATCACTACCGCTACATCATTGGTGGATTCTCCAGTATAGACAAACACTTTACACAGTTGTTAAAAAAGGAAAAGAAATTTGTTTGGATACCAGAGTGCGAAAAGAATTTTCAAAAGCTAAAAGAGAGTTTGACTACAGCCCAGTGCTAGTATTGTCGGACATTAATAAGGATTTTGATATCTATTGTGATTCTTGCTGCAAAGGTTTGGGATGTGTGTTGATGTAAGACGGAAGAGTGGTTAATTATGCTTCAGATCGCTTGAGGCCACATGAAGAGAATTACCCCACTCACGATTTAGAGTTAGCAGCCGTAGTGCATACTTTAAATATTTGGCATCATTACCTCATGGGTAATCGTTGTGAGATTTATATGGATCACAAGAGTTTGAAATATATTTTCACCTAGGCCAAGCTCAATCTCAGGCAAAGAAGGTAGTTAGAATTGATAAAAGACTATAATGTTGGAATACATTACCACCCAGGAAAGGCTAATGTGGTTGTAGGTGCTTTGAGTATAAAGGTTTATTGCAATATAATGATGATCAAGAAAAGACAACCAACCTTACGTGAGGAATTTCGGAAGTTTAGCTTGGAATTGGTTGATGAAGGATTCTTAGCCACAATAGAGTTGCAGTCAACGTTGGATTGTCAGATTCACCAAGCCCAGGCAGAGGATGAGAATATTCAGTGGATCAAGACGAATATGAGTAAAGGTAAAGTATCAGGTTTTACAGAGGATGACAAAGGAACCTTGTGGTTTAAGGAGCGATTGTGTATGCCAAATAAAAATGAGTTCAAGGAGTTGTTGCTTAAGAAAGCTCATAAGTCATTGTACTCAATTCATCCAAGTAGCACTTAGATGTACCAGTATATCAAAGACAAATACCGTGGTTAAGTATGAAGCGTGAGATAGCGAGTATGTTGTACTTTATGATGTGTGTCAAACAAGAAAGGTTGAGCATCCGAGACCAGCAGGTCTATTGCAACCGCTGAGGATTCCCGAGTGAAAGTGGGAAGAAGTTGGCATGAATGTTATCACAGGATTGCCAAAGACCAATGATGGTTTTGATTCAATTTGGGTAATTGTGGATCGCTTAACAAAGGTTGCTCATTTCATTCCAATGAGAACAACCTATGTAGGTGATAAGTTGACAGAGTTATACATGTCAAGGATTGTGAGTCTCCATGGAGTGCCTAAAAACATATTATCAGATTATGGATCGCAGTTCATTTTACGATTTTAGGGGAGTTTCCATGAAGATATAGGTACTCATTTCAATTTTAGTACAGCATATCACCCTCAGACCGATGATCGATCGAGCAGTGAATCGATCTGGAGGATATGTTGAGAGTTTGTGTGCTAGATCATGGAGCCAAGTGGGACATTGTCTACCTTTTGTAGATTTTTCTTACAATAATAGCTACTAGGCTAGTTTGCAAATGTCACTATTTGAGACATTGTATGGTAAAAAAATGTAGAACCCCTCTCAATTGGAAAGAGATAGGGGAAGGACAAGTCTTTGGACCAGACTGTTCGAAAGAAGGTGAGGAAAAGTTTGGCTAATCCAGAAAGATTAAAAACCGCTCGACTAGAGTAGAAAAGCTATGCGGATACTCAATGTCAAGAGTTGAGCTTTGAGCCAGATGATTATGTGTATCTTTGGATTATATCATTCAAAGCCGTTAAGAGGTTCTAAATGAAAGGAAAACTTACACTAATGTATATTTGGCCATTCAAGATATTAAAGCATAGAGAAGAAGTTGCTTATCAGTTGGAGCTAGCTGCGACCTTCAGTGGGATACATGATGTCTTCCATGTATCTCAACTGAAAAAGTGTCTACGTGTGTCTGAGGAAGTAGGGTCAGTAGAAGCCATTGATCTCTAGGAGGATCTGTCTTACGAGGAGCACCCTGTAAGACCCCGGAGCAGCAACTCCGAATCTTCGTGTATTTTCGCACTAGTCCCGGATCGGCTAGTGCACACGCTAAATAGTAATGATATTTAACCAACAACGCTTTATTACAATAATAGTGCACACAGGAACTTAAGCAAGACCCATCAATACGCAACAGACAATTGACTGGGGAAACGCAGCCTAGAAATCCAGATAGCCTTGATCGAATCTATTCACGAATTAGTCGTAATCCACCTCTTGAGCTTCAACCTCTTCTGAGAGTTGTTTTAAAGTGTAGCATGTGAGTACATAAAGTACTCCGTAAGTCTTGGGAAAGATGCAATATATGCAGGGCTTAACAAAGGAATGTTCTTATGGTTCTTTTGCATAAAGTAGCATTTTATTTCAAATACCATTATGTAATTTCAAAAGCAACAGTTTAACAAAAATAATTGCAATACTGAAACTAGATACAATTTCCTAGTGAAGGCTCCAACCACCAACACTAGTACAAAGGCTCTATCCGCCAAGGTTCAAGACTACAGTTACATCCATCCACACTGGTTCCATCTACCAGACTACACTCTAGAGAGTTCCAACCACTCTCGAATTCCCAAAAATTTTGTTTTAAATCAAAACCAAAAGTCTACCATGTGAATGCATTCCTTGCCCGCCCTTTACCGTGGGCACAGCTATTCGAATAGTTTTATACTCTACAGAGTTTATACAGCTTTATCCACAAGAGATAAATTACCTTAATAGTCAACATGCTTCCTTTGGCATGAGACCCAGATAAATTATCACAAAGCTATTACCTTACTCTAGTCTAGTTAGACACCACCCGCTGAGGTTTTACCGCTAAAGGGTTAAATCCACCACAGTCAGAAGCCCCCTCTTGCGCCATATGAGTACAGTAAATCCCTGTCTCTCACTGCGAGTAAACCAGTAAATCCCTAGCGCCCACTAACCACTGGTGGTACCAAAACTAAACTATCATAAGTTAATCAGCTAAGTCATATCCATATAGACTTGTGGTTGTACGATAGTGCTCAGTCTGGACAATCACAAGCGTCGGTCCTTAATTGACTAGGGCGGAACATTCACAAAACAAGTTCTCGTGTTAATCCGCACCAATCCAATCTTACCATTCGCCAAGTCAAAAATTATTTACACAATTTTATTTTATTTTATAAACCAATGGCAACACATATTGCCAAACACTTGGTAAAAACAATTGTTTAGAAATTTGATAACAATATTCCCACCTATAAGATTTTAGTAAGCGATTAGCTTATCTAAGCAATTACTACCGTTCTAAAATTAACAAATAGCATAATAATCTCAATACTGAGATAAGGAAAACCTAGGGTGACAAAGGAACATGGTAATCAACGTCAACGGAGGGTATAACAATTATTGGATTAATTAATAACCTTATGACAGAAGTTATCATTTTATGTAACATAGTAATGCATCTAATTTTAAAATAATAAAATGATTTTGGCAAACATAGGCACAAAATAATAACCTTGCCTTCTTGCGTGTGGTCTAGAACTTCTTGTCGCAGATTGGAAAGTTCTTCGCAACGCGGGTTCTACGCGCAAACGACAAATACAAAAAGAATAAATACAAATAAAATCATAAAAATATAAAATATATATCTAAAGAAAGGTTATGATTTTAGATGAATTTAGAAATTTATATCACTGGATTCGAGTTCGAATGAGGAGAACGAGCATTTGGAAGTTTGTCACAAAAATATTGAAAAGTGCACTTTTGGTGTTTCACCGATTGGCTGCTTTGCTACTGATGTCTGAACGGAAGTTTGGCCGTGATGACTCACGACAAGGAAAAGGAAACGGAAAAGGAAACCAGTGAGACTGACCAAGGCAAGACGGGTTGGCGGCTCACCAGAGACTAGCTGACCAATGGCGGTGCGGCGACCGGAGACCTACAGCGGCAACTAGCAGCACGAAAAGATGGGGAACACCGAAATATGGTTTGTGATGGTGACGGTGTTCGATGTCCGAGAAGTGGTGAAGGGTTAGGAATGATCACAAATGCCGATTTATAGGCTTGGAGGGAGAGGAAATGGATTGAAACAACTCAATTAAGGAAATGTCGGTTTTCAAGTTTAAGAGTTTAGAAACTGAAGAACGGATGAATAAATGGCTAAGGAACGGTATATTTGATTGCTTGATGTAAATGAGGATGTCCCTTGCTGTACACTATTGATTTTGGTTGGGTGCTTTCGGTTTTTACTAGCTAAATTGGTTCTTCGCTTGCTTGGTATTGCAAAACAAGAGAGAGACAAGCAACAGCCCCGCATGGGAAGAAGATGAACAGGGACAGCTTGAGTAGGGAATAAAGCAAAGAGAGGGAGAAAGAGAAACAGGAAAGAAAGAAAGGAATGCTGGCTGCTCTCGGTTGGGAATGAGTGAGTTAAGTGTGTTGTGTGTGGAGTAATTCTTGGATGGATGACCAATTGGGAACACCCCTTTTTTTGTTTTTTTTTTAAAAGAGAGAAGTGCCAAGAATATTAGTTTGAATCTAGAAAAATTAGAATGGATATTTTTTTAGAGATTTGAAGTTTTGAATATTGGAATTCAATTTTTTGGATTTGGAATTTGAATTCAAGAATTTGGATCGGAATCGGGATTTTGATATTTTTTTCTCCAGTATTACACAAATAATCCAAATATTTTTAAATAATTATTTTCGAATTAATTTGAAGGAAGGCAAATTTTTGGGACGTTACACACCCTATCAAAATCTTAGAAGTGTCAGAGCATGTGACAAGGAGCAAAGTTATTCACTTTTAAAAAGTCCAGTGGAGCAACCATTCTGAGAAAGAAGCATCCTGAGAGCACAAGGAGGACCTAAGAGCAGAGTTTCCAAACCTATTCTTTTAGTGAGCCCAGATCTCGGGGTCGAGATCACGTTTAAGGGGGGAGGTTTATAACATCCTGATTTTTAGTGTCATTTGAAGCCTTTTAAAATAAAATTCACCATTTGAATTTATTTGAAATTAATATAAGTTTAAAATAAATTTTTATTAATTAAAAGGATTTAATATAAATAAAATAAATATTAACATTTGCTAATATTTTAATATTTGTTAATTAAAGGGAATGTTCTGGAATTATTTTTCTGCGTTTTTCTGAATTTATTTGTTATTTTCTAGAGCTCATTTTATTTTCTTCCAATTTCTGAAATTGAAAATTTTCCAAAAATCCCCGCACCGATAGGACCGGTCTGATCCATCACTGCCGTGTGTCGGCCATCCGCTGCATACCGCAACCCTGGTCATCCAAACAGAGTTACCATTCGGACCCTCTGAATGTTTGAATCCATCCGGATCATCTGATCACTTTTAGACTGTCCAATCGATCGCATCATTTACCGGTTCGAACTCGCCCGCACTATTCATCTGCGCCATCTAATCTCGCCGCCCATTCCCCAACCACATGTCACTCATCCAGCCATCCTTGCATTGTTCATCGTCTCCTTCGCGAACTCCCCGCCATCTTCACTTCGGTCTCGATCTCTGTGCCTGAGCCGTCTCCATCGCAGAGTCTCGCCCATATGCGCCTCAACTCTCTTAGCATCCATGCTTAAAAGGAAGAGCCATGCCCTAGTTCCCGCATCCCCGAGCAGCTTACTAGCCTTGCCTTGCCTCGTCGTTGATCTTGCGTTGTTGTCTTCGCTTCGCCAAAGAATCGCCATCGCCTTCTTGGCCAAGCGCCGCCGCCGACTCATCCATCCTTGCCGATGATCGCCATCCGCCGGTGAGCCACATCACCGCTTCGCCGTCTCGCTCCGCTCGGCCATTGCTTCATTGCTCGACACCCGTGCGCCATTGCTCGCTCGTCGCGCACCGCGATAGTTCTACCGCCAAGCGCCGCTTGATTCATGCGCTGGTCACATCACCCATGCTCGCCCGCCCTTTGCCTCCCGCAGCCAATCACCAAGCAACGTGTGTCACTAATCCTCGGATTGTTCAAACCTCCACGCCTTTTCAGCCATCCGATCATCATTGGACCGTCCATGCACCTAGTTCACAGCATAGTAGTATTTTTTAATTTGTAGTATTTTTCAGCCATTTAATTTTTCAGGAGCCCGTTCTCGTCCGTCCTAGCTCCAATTGACCGGTTCTTTTTCTTAAATTCATCAAAAATTGAGCTCTATCTTTTAGTTTTGTTTTTAAAGTTTTTTGAGTTTATTTGAATTTTATTTTTTGCCTTGTTCATTTTCTCTCATTAGATCGTGTATTTGAAGGAGCGGAAGCACAGCTAGATGATCAATAGTTCATAATTGAGCAAGGCGAAGATAAGTTATGTCCTTTGATCATGTTGAAATCTAGTTTTCAATCTATTATTTATTTTATTTTAAATTACTGTGCATTGCTAATTTATTACAAACCATTGTATTTGGTAGTTACTGTCCCAATTGACTAACCCCTCCTCTAATAATTTGAATACTATGATATCACTGTCACCATATGATGAGAAATTTATTTAGTGATAGTGATACAATACTAGTTGTCACATGGGTTGTTCGATTAATTTGCTTAGCTATGCTTATAGTCTCATGGGTTCATCATCACATGTGATCAATTAATTAATTTTGACTTAATGAAATAAGGAATAATGGTTGGTGCCACAGTTATAAAGTTTGTATGCCATAGCATTGGTGTGTCATTGGTGTTGATTATATAAAATTAGTTTTCACTTGGGTGAGTGATTGTGCAGTAAAAGGGAGAGTGTGGTTAGCACTTCGACGGATGTGAAAGTCTGCCTGGATAATGTCAAATGACTTAATTTTGTGCGCTATTGATCTGAGTCTTACCATGCAAACTATATGTCTAGTACATAATAGACATGGCTGATTAATTTGTGATATTTTAATTTCAATTTTGCCATTGAGTTGAGCATGATTGTTGATTTCCATGAGGCGTAAGATGGGGTAATTATCGACTAGGTAGTTAACCTACTCAATGGCAAAACCTTAGTAGGTGGAATTGGGTTGAGGCTGAACATTGTAAAGACCTTATTGTGATTTTTTTTAGTGTGGGGATGATCACATTGTGTGGGTACAGTTGTGCAACCTTTACAGTGTATAAACTATTCGAATAGTCATGTCCGTTATGGACAATGCTCAGTGATTTCACATGAGAGGTAGTTATTTCATAAAATTGGGTTGATAACTTTGAAAAGTGGACAGTAGTTCACTAGTGGTTTATTGAGTGGATGGTTAGTTCATTTATGGTCTATTTAATTCCTTGGGTTATGTATTTGTTATAGTTTTATTTAAAGTTCGCTTTCAATCTATTTATTGTATTTACTTTAAATTATTGCTTTCTGTAAAATAACTTTCCAACTATCCATTGATAAGTCTTACATATTATATTGCACTTTGTTACAAACGATATGTCGAGTACCAATGTACTCACGACTTTTGCTCACTCGTTGTTCGTTGAAGAGGAAGAGCCATATTAGCATGAGGTACTAGAAGGAGGATACTTGATGACTTCATGATTAGGACTTCACTTCCCAATCGATTGCTGTGGGCACGCGAATGGCTACCACGCTTAATTTTATTTTCTCACGCTAGTTTCTTAAGCTATTCGGACTATTTATTGTAAGCTTGGCCACAAGGTTGTACTCTAATAATAATTAGTACTTGAGTCTTTTCCTTTTTTATCGTGCCTATGATCGATATTTCATTTATATTACACTATGTGTACTAGCATGATCCTAGACTAGGGCGGTATATACAGAGAGTCCGAATTTGTATATTCGGTCTCGACAATGTGTGAGTTAAAATTCTTGTGTGTGGGGTTAACGAGTTTCCCATTGTGCTAAGTGAATATTATCCACTAAGGGATGGATGGAGTTGGATAGCACATCTATAAAAGGAGGTTGGGATGAAGACATATGATTAACCATCTAACCCATCCCTCTTGTGCCTTCATGTTTTAGGGTTAGGGTTTGGAGTGCATGGTGTTCTTTCTATCCTCCAACGTAGAGTGGCTGTAAAACCTACCTCTTCAAGTGGCAATATATCAATTTTTGATGATCTCTATGTCTACTTCGTGTTTTAATTGATTTACTCTTGTTTCAGTTAGTTTTGATCTCTCCTCTTCCCTTTTCTTGATCAGGCTATGCCAAGGACATGATTGAGATGAAGATAACCTCTAAAAATTAATCTCCTATCATCCATGCACTTTGATAGCAAGTTCATGAAAAAAATCGATTTTTACTTGATTTTGGTCTCTTCAAGTGATTTCTTGTTTCAAGGGCTTTTGGATCGAGTTCTTCAGTGTTCTAACTTGCTATAACATGTGGCAATATATCTAGAGCCATCTTGATCATCATCTATCCATGAGCAAGTTGTATTCATCATTTAGGTTTTGCCTTGCTGTACAACCTTCCAATAAACTGAAAAATATCTCAGTTTTGATCATAATTTTCAGGATCATTTATTGGAATAGTTTTAAAATACCCTAGATAATATCTATGCAAAATTTTATATCATTTGGATCTATGGATCAAAAGTTTTCTCGATTTTGGTTTTTGAAGTCAGGCTAAAAACAATATTCATTGCCCAGATTTTTCTATAGCAATCGGTCAGACCACCATTATAAAGCCAGTCAGACCGCCATTTGGAGGCCGGTCAGACCATCGGGAAGTATTATGTTCTAAGTTTTGTTGATTTGGGCTAGTTGATTTGATTTTTATCTAAGGATTCTATGTTCTATACCTGTGGGTGTTTGAGGATAAAATCTTAAATATTTGGGAGGAAATTCTAAGTTAGCACCATTCACCCTCTCTTGCTATATTCATATTCAATTGGTATCGAGCCCGATTAGCTCTTCTCATAGATCTTAGCTGGTCTTAAGAGCCGTGGCAGCAGACAAGTATTTTATCGTGCCTCCTATCTTCGATGGGGTTGACTATCCCTTTGGAAGAGTAGGATGGAGTTTTATATTCAGGCTCAAGACTATGCGATTTGGAAAAAGGTTTTATCTACCTTACCCATCTCAAATCTATGCTATAATGTGCCAACACTTTTTCATAAACATTGCATTAAAACCATCCGCCCCGAGATTTGTCCATCGCAATTGCTTAATAATCGCATCAATTTCTTCTTTTGTAGGAATTTGAATAAGACAATTTAAGCAATCTATTGAGAAAATAAGATCATCCAAATTATAGTGCATAACTGGATACGAAGACATTCACATTCTATTTCAAAAGATTGCAATAAAACTATAACCTTTCCATGATGATTCGAGACAATCTACCATCTTCAAGTGTTATGTGATATTGAATTCTTTCTATATCTCTCAATTGCTATTGAATGAAAGAATTTGTTATTCTCATCACCAAACTTCACTAACGGATTGTACATCTTTTTTCAATAAATCTATTTGTAGTGAAGCAAGCGTAGCAATTGTTTATTGATGATGTTTTTGAATTAAACTCTAGTCTAAACAAAGGTCTTACCTTCTCTAACTTTTCTAGAAAAAGAATAACATTGTTGCAATTCTGAATAAGCTTTGTGGGTTGAGAGAGTTGGTTACTTCAAAGTTTTAGTCCTCTTCTAGGATTTTTTAATTTGGTTGAAATTCTGGAGGCAACATTCCTAGCATGTAATATTAAATTCCAGCAATTTTGAACTGTTTCCATGAAGCCAGTGTGCTAAACCCAATAATTCTCAAACCTAAATATAGCTGATTTTGGGATGGAAGTGCCTATATTGACCACACATAGTACATGATCTGAATTATCCTTAGACGAGGTAGGTACTATGGAGTTCGGACAACAAAGAGTCCAATTTGTGGAGGTGAAATACCAATCTAGTTGTTCCATCGTTGCATTTTCTTGCGCCGAATAAACGATCGATCTTTGAGTGGCAACTAAACAAGTCCTAGAGGACTGATAATAGAGTTGAAAATCATGGTGTCATTGAAGTTTCCTCCCAGTTCATTCTTGTTTTGTATCAACCAAATAAAATTAAAATCTCACATAAAAATCCAGTTGGCATTGGCTAGAACTGTGAGGTTTTCTAACTAGTCCACAAAATCGTCATGAGTGTGTCCCTCACAGGGCCCATACATATTTATCAATCTCCATTGTTCCAAGTTATGGATAGAAATAAATTCCAATGTAAGTGAAAAAGGCAATTGCTGAACTACCGTGCCATTAAATATAAAGCTAGCCCAGGCTCTGAGAAGGCCACTAGAAGCTCCTCGAGAAGCTGAATATGTAAATTTATCAAACCGTCTTGGAGTGAATTATTTTAGATATGAGTGATCAATGTTTTTCTCTTTGTCTCTTTTAAGCACAGTACATAGCACATGCTTTCCTCTACCTTGTCTTTGACTAACCTGAGCATACCATTTGAATTCATTCCTTGAATATTCCAACATAAATTTTCCAATCTCTATTTCCAACTGAATAATCCATTAATAAGACAATAAAGGGGTTTAATGACTCGTATGGTTAACATAACTAACAACCACCAAAGGCATAGATAACTAGCAACTTCACTGATTATAACAAATATGTGAACATTTCAAGTTTGACAAAAGGAAATAACATTGTAGCAAATCATCCAAGTAAGCAAAAGAACAAAATGACCACATCCAAACAGAGAATAGCAAGTGTTTGACCAGGAACAGGAATAGACTAGCAAGAGATAAACATATAAGCAAAAGAAATTATATCTAGAGGATAAATCCTCAAATATCTGTCTTGCTTGGGAAGTCTTGACATGCTTGAAGCCCCCCTCCAGTACTGTGATTCTTGGACTTTGATGCATGCCTTTAATGTAGTGGGAATCATTGTTAAAGTTAAATATGAAGAGTGTTAGAGCACGTTGGGACTGTAAATCCGAATCCATAGTGAGAAGTAAAAGAAAGAAGTTAGCCCACCTTTTTTAGTATTGGGGCTTGCATATCATCATCTTGGATGTTCTGAGCTTCAGGAGTTAAAACTTTCTTTAGCAAATCTGAGTCAAAAGCCATTTCCCAAGTCCTTTTCGGTCAGAAACTGACAAAATCGGTAACCACCAAGGAAAGAGGAACTGAAATATGATGACCATAAGCTAGGTCAAAATCAAGCTTGATAGGTGGCATATACATGATGCATTGGCTAAGCTAATGGAAAAGATCTTCTAGTGGCATCGAGGAAACATGATGTTGAGCAGTCTCCTGAAAAGAAGCATGCAAGACAACCTCCTGTGTGTGTGGTTATGGAACAAGGATTATTGCTAGTTCCATTTGAGGTGCAGACATGTGCACTGCAGCTTTTAGTCCCATGAACTCCTCAATTTGAATCTACGATGAAACTAAGCTGGCTATAGATGGTCGAGATTGAATCTTAGAGTTGGTCCTCCATTTATGCTACTTGCTTAATAGCATTTTGCTGCTACCCTTGTTGTACCCATTGATCCTAGGCTAGATCAAGATTAGCTAGACTATCCTCTTGATCATCATTGTTCCAATGGAAAATTGGATCAAGCGAGTTGTTGTTGTGCCCAATGTGGAAAGGTGGGTCCTCTTCCACAGGGAGAATATCAGGAAAATTAGTGTTTAAGATCAGAATATGCACCGCCCATGATACTCCTTGGCCTTCCAATGTGTTACCATTCTTAATAACAAGACGCCTAGAAATACATGATACTCCTTGGCCTTCCAATGTGTTACCATTCTTAATAACAAGACGCCTAGAAATACAATTGATATCCTGGCTAAGACTTTGCAAAGAACGTGACCCTTTATACGGTCATGTTCATGCCAAGCAAAGCAATTTCCCAAAGAGAGAAACAACATATGCTATGAAGTGGTAATGGAGATAGTCCAAAGGAAACCCTACGAACATGATCCTTCCTGAATGTGTAAAGGTTGAACTATGCTAATTCACCACTTCATCATGTTAAGAAATCTAACATGGTGATGGAGGCCAATTGCATGTGGATTTCTAAAAATCATAATGTCTCTCTACAAGAGTGAGATGAACTAAAAGAGACCTACATCTAGAGGGTGTTGCGAACAAATGATAACACATACCTAGGGAACCTCCTCAACAAAGTTCCTAATTTCTCCAAGAGCTGGGCCAATCTAATTTGGTTCAAGTGGCGACTCAACCACAACAATGACATAAGCTTCATGCTCTTTGGGCGGACTTCTGACAAAGGTTAAATCCGCTCATTAGATTTGAAGGTCTTCACCATCTTCAACATCCAATCCACCCGACACGAAGCATGTCAAATTAACAATGTTAAAGTCTACCATGGTGTTTGGAGAGAGATTCATGGAGGAGGAGGAAGATGAATTGAGCAACAGTGTATCACCGCTTGTGTCGGGAAGTTGGAGAGACTCCACTAGCACAAGGATTAAGGCAATGCTCATGGGTCATGCTTTTACTATTATGTCTAGATTTTGGAATCCATATGTGTTTCTTGTTTTGCAACCAAACATGACAAAATTTGGAAACATGACCACAATTGTAACAAAAAAGACAATGAATTGAATGAGAGAAATCTCCAAAATTATGATCCATCTGTAAACATCGAGAGCAATGCATGCTTACCATATACTTATTGGTAACCAAGAACTAAGAATCTAGTGCTGATAATTTTGAAAATGTAGAAAAAGAAGAGGTGCTCTTGTCATCGAAATGTCATTGCATTACCGGAGCTAGGACAATTGTCAAAGGATGGAAATGAGATGCTTTTCCCCTAGGTATAAAATCATGCTTCAAATGAATACGAATAGATCCAATCTTAACAGAACCTTGAAGGCCTCAAGTATGCTTTCTGCAATATGTCGGCTCAAAGTGAGGCTTGATCAGTTGATCATCAAAAGACACTCTTTTTGAAAATGAAGAATTTCTCTTAGAGTAGATAAAAGTCCATTCATTTTCATGCTCCCTTATCCACAATTGATACTCTCAGTAGAAATCAGCACCACCATCACACCAGAGGTGAAAAAGATTTGTGAAATCCTTCATAGCACATTTTTTGAGAGCATAAACTGCTAAACCAATTTGTTTTGAGATCATAGAAAAGAGAAACATGAAAACCCAATGGATCACCACCAATGTAGCATCGGATTGCCACTCCAACTGATGGCTCCGAAAGGTGAAGAGTGAAGGAGGAGAAAGTTGCAAGTAGAAGGAAGCCCAATGAAAAGGAAGAAGAACCAATGTCAACAGAGGTACCGCATCAGAAATGTGATCTACATAGACCTAACCTCTTGAAAAATCCCAATCAACTAAGAAATAAGGATCCATGATGGTGAGGGATTAGGGAAGTTTGCTGGAGATCGCCAGATGGTGAGATGTCAAGATTGTCATTCCTCCAAGTAACTCCAAAATTGAATTCACCTGTTCCCCCAATTCAAGTGAATCTCGGGGTTGAGATTCTTTTTGAGGGAGTAGTTTGAGCATTAGTTTTAGTTGTAAGCTTACAACATCTTTCACAAGATTCAGTTCTAGAGTAAAGAAGCATTTCAGCCATCTCTTTCAACTTATGTTTGCTATCCTCACAATGAGAGCAAGTATGGTTAGGATTAAACTTGAGTAATTTTTTATGGCACTATTAAGTTTTAGTTCAAGCAGTGTACAATTTGAGCATGATAAAACATCAACATCTAAAGGAATAACATATAAAGCAATAGCATCTATGCAATCATTTTCATTACTAGATTTGAGTGTCTAATTCATCCATAACATCTTTGAGTTGCTTGACAACAGAACAATGTGCGGTTTTAAGCATAGCCAAATAATCATGCAAAGGCAAGCAAGATTCATAGTTTTCATCATCAGGAATTATGGACTTGAACCTAACAATTTCTATATTCAAGTTGTCAATCATAAGATCATAATTCTTGATTACATTTTCTTATTTCTTCAGGTTTAATTCAATTACAACAAGAGCACACTTCATTTCTCGATCCGAGGGATATACCTCATCGGGATCACTATAGAGATCATCATTGTCAGAAATGTCGACATTGGTGATGCTGCCCTTAGCCATGAAGTACATGCTGATGAAGTTCTACATCTTATTCTTACTCTGGGAGTCATCCTCAATCCCAAAGTCTATGCAACTCATGTTGATGTTCTAAAGAGCGATAAGGACCTGGCTAACGAACTTACAGTAGTTGGGCTTTTTAGGCTTCATATCATGAGCTTGAGGATGCTTTTGAGAGTCCTTCTCCTTGCCCTTCATCTTAGAGCATTTGGCCCGAATGTGATTCGGGTCACCACACTCGAAGCAAGTGAAAGGACCACTTCTCTTTCTATTCCTCACCTTGTGATAGGCTCTTATGAATTTAGTAGATAGGGGTGCTAAGCCATCCTTAGAAAGCCTCTCTAGCTGCTCATCACTCAGATAACGCAAAGCAGTAGATGAAAACCCAAAGAACCAAAGTCCAAATGACTATAAGAGCTACTACGAGTACAAGAGCCATTGACTATCTTGGAGAGACATGAGCTAAAGTCAATCACATGTGCCTTCAACCTCAAGTAAAGCTTGACTAGGGTAAACTCACTCATGAAAGTATTATCATTGATGGAAGTAATCTTCGTCCCCCTAGACTTTCACATAAAGTGCACCCAACGGTTGGAGTGCATTCTCAGAGTTAGAATAAGTCAAGCTAATAGTACGCAAATCATGGATAATTTTGCTAAATCTTCCCACAACTCATCCAAAGATTCACTAGGCTTTTTCTCGATCTTAGAGTATTCTTTTTTGGGTTGTTCTGTCTCACTTCCTTGACCACAGTAGAACCTCATGGTAGTCAGCGAGGATTTTTCAGATCGCATGAGCAGATACCAAATGAGCTACTATGTCAAATTCAGATCAACTAAGCCCCTAAATCAAAAAGTTTCATGCCTTGCTGTTTACCTCCACATATGGATTATTTACTAGATCGTTTTGATAATCAGTAGGAACAACATAAGGATGCTTGGCTTTGAACCAAATTGAGTGCCCTTGGGCTTAGATGTATGAGGACATCTGTCACATCCAATAAGAAAAGTCAACCTCATTGAAGACGGATGGCTTAGTTGAATACTTGTCTGATGCAATGGCTCTAAGACCGGTTAAGATCTATCAAGAAGAGTAAACTGGGCTCTAATACCACTTGTAGAACTGTAGTGGTAACAAAAAGGGCGAATGGTGCCTTAGAAAATTTCCCCAAAGTATTAGCAAATTCTTCACTCTATTAGCTACAAAGTTATAAAGATCAGAATTGAAAGCCTAGAAGAAGCAACAACCTCAAAACCCAAGAGAGAAATTTTTCAACATCTCATCGGTCTGACCACCGCAGAGGGTGCGGCCTAACCGGCGGTCTGACCAATGGTCATTTCGACCAAACCTAGGGGCGGTCTAACCACTCCCTTGTTCTTAGAATGGAAAATCAGCTTAAGCAATCAGGAATGGTGCAACTCCCAAATCCTCAGTCAAAAGAGATGAAGTTTTGAACACACCTTGATTAGGGTCTCAAGAACCTATTTTATTCAAAGATCGCATGGATCCTTGTCAAAGTTCTAACTTTCCCTAAAGAGAAGCAAGATTGCACCAAAGCTAGGCAAACTCTAAAATCTTGAGATATGACTCGTGGGTAGAGGATAGCTAAGATGGCTTTAGATGAGTTTCCATATGTCACAACAAGCTATTTGTCCTAATGATTTGAAGCAAAAACCCTATAATCAAATCCAAATAAAAAATCATGAAGACTTGGTGTCTAGATAGATGGGATTATATCTTCATAAGTCATCTTCATCACTTACACATCTTTAGCACATAATAACATTAAGAAGAGGAGAGAAGATATTAAACCAACAAGAATAAGAGCAAATTAACTAAAACAAAAAGACATCGTGTGTGATAAATAAAGTTGATCTATTTCTACTTAAAGATAAAGATTTTATAGCCACTCTTCCTGGTGGATAAGCGAGTACATCACTTCACTCACTCTTCTCCTACCCTAACCTTAGAACACAAGGTTGGAATGATTTTCAAGTTGGTTGTTTCTATCCAAACCCGTTAAATAGATAAGGCAACCAGCCCACATATAACTCTAATAGATACTATCCACTAGCATATTTGGAGAAAACCCATTAACTCCACACAATACGGGTTTTACTTACACACTTAATTCATTCATGTTTTTTAAACACATAAGCTCGAATCCACTAAGTCCTTAGTTTTTTATCCAATTAAAATTTTTAGCATCTCATTGACCTAAACCATTTTTTCAAGCACCGCGGTTTTGATCCAACAAAGTTTTCATTATTTGGAATAACCTCGCCTTGACCCGATCTTCATCTTCCCTTACAAGTAATCATCATGCGTGCCACGTGTAGGTGCACCAATGATTGCCACGCATCGGCAAGTTTCTCCTGTTCTGGTTTCACTAGATCACGTCTCATTTGGACCGACCAAACCACTTGACGTAACCTATCGTTTGAACTTTCCTTTCAACATTTTCCTCCTTTTTTGTACCATAGTTGAGCTCAACTATATCACCTGGTATCCTTGACCATTGTGGGCCTTGACTCCTCTATGAGTGTAGCCTAGATCCTCACTGTTGACATAAGTTTTTCTGCACATCTAAAGATAAAATTTATTTTTGGGCACAAGTTCTTCACATCTTGACTCACATTAGTTAAAATATGTTTCATGTAATGTAAAATCAGTGACCAAACATAAATCAATTCGTCCCACTACCTAATTCCCAAAAAACCGAGAGATAATCCTCAGGGTTAGTCTGACTGCCAAGCAGGGGCTTAGTCAAACCAGTTGATCTTAGTGTAAAACACCCCTTCTAGAAAAATGCTACCAGCATTGAACCACCGGTCTTACCACTTGGCGTTCTAACTGCCGCTTTCATACTCCCAAGTGGTCCGACCGCCAACTCCCGATGGTCCGCCGTCAACAACCGATGATCAAACCGAGACAACCAGTTATCAAACTGGTTTTTCTGACCACAACCATTGACAAAAAGCAAATAATGCAAAATTCAAATTCTAACTCCACAAACTTGGCAATGGTTCATCACACGCTATCCTAGATCTTTTCACATAGTCTCTCAAGACACTACACTTGGTTACACACTGCAAAATCATCTTATTGCCCAAACACACTACAAAATTGTGTTCAGATGTTGTAACACACTTTTCTCTATGTAAAACTCATGTTCATTAGCTGGTGGACACAAATTTATACTGCTTATGGCAGTGGGACAACTATATAGTGTATTTAGGCAAATGCCAACTAAGTGAAGTGTCCTATAGTAAATTTTGACTTTTCTTTAATATTTTGTGATCTTGAATACAAGGAAACAACATAATGCTAGCAGGTTGAATTTGACTATGTAATTTAATATATTATAGTATTAGGTCATTCTATATGATCTTATGTTCCCACCACACACTCAAAAAACTAGGGAGGTATTGGGATATGTGCATTCAAACTTTGTAATTTTTGGTATCTATATCTTTATAGATATTTAGATTGGACACCTTAGAATAATATGACTAGATTTCTTTCAAAAATTACTTTCATAATATTATAAATTTGTTATGTTTTATAGATATCTTACAATAAAAAATTGTTATTTTTTTTACTTTTCACGATCTCCAAGGTACTTTACAAATATGT
Organism: Melocanna baccifera; assembly: GCA_036346265.1. Taxonomy (NCBI): domain Eukaryota; kingdom Viridiplantae; phylum Streptophyta; class Magnoliopsida; order Poales; family Poaceae; genus Melocanna; species Melocanna baccifera. Next base: position 14,247,134 of record CM070710.1, read on the forward strand.
AATAATAAAATTATAATATTATAAAAGTATTTCTGATGACAAATCTAATGATGTAATTTTTTATAGCTAATCTAAATTATTTTAAACTTATTGACAGTCAAAATTTGACGACACGGATTTTAAAAGTTAAAAAAGAAAGGACGGAGTAAGTAGTAAGAACAATATTGGCATAGATGATCACTTGCTAGTGTCGATGACTTTTTCCCCACCGCCACTAAAAGAATCCTAGATTTGCCCTTCGCCAATTTGTGAAACAAGATATAAGAGAAATGGCAGCCTTAACTTGCGAAATTGATCATCTAGCATACATTTCACTAGGTAATTTACACATGAAGTCTGCAAATATTCTCACTACGCTCCACAAGGCGCAACAGCCATGCTTGCAGCGCAGGTAGACATACATGGTCAGGCACAACATTGGCATAGCAGACAGTGAGAGAAGCTTGGAGCACAATGGAACAATATTGGCATAGCCTTTAGATGGTAGGGCCGTCTCTCCTTTCCATACAAAAAAGGAGGAAGAAAGGCTACACGACAAAAAGGGTTGCCCCCGGTTGGCGACTCCACACTTTTCAGGCGACGCAGTTGAGCCCCACGCAGCCCATCCACAAGCTCCTCACCTTCTTCCTCTGAAAGAAGAAACATAGTAGGCTCATGAGAATCATTAGAAGAAAGATTTTATGGGTAATTAACAACAACAATAAAAACAATTTTCTGGTAAGGAGAGAAAGAAATAAAACACTACAGTTCAAATTTGCAGTGATTCATTCTAGCCATGTGAATTAACAACCAATATACTCTGAAGATTGGAAAATGCACATGGCCCTCCAGGAAGAGAGTAAAAAACAAGATGGAAGCAGGAGGGAGTAAATACTCAGTGCCTAACTTCCTTACAATGACCACATTTCAGCTCTGAAATGCAAACAACTGAAGTAAAGGTGTATTTGCATTCACATTTGTGACTTGTCTAACGTGTACTTGAGCTAAGCTAAGCAAGCTTTCTTCATCCGTAAATGCGGTCACTCGAGTAGAGAAGTACCGGTACCCCTTTGGCCTTGTCGCGGAATTGTTCAGTGGGGACTTTGTACAGGTCCTCGTCCACTGCCCTAACAACCCTATGCCTCCTCGGTGCGTGGGCCACACCGTCAGCCACACACGGCCCCTGCCTCCTCCTCCCCGCCTGGCTCACCATCCCATCCCTTGTACTCCTCACCTGAAAAGTGAAAAAGGTGAAAACCGTCACGATCAAGAAAGGAACAAAACAAGGGTCAAAACGGCACTGTAACAACAGAAACAATGCAAGTATGGAACCAGAGGCTAGAGATATTGGAGTGTCCAATCATACCTTCTTGGCTGGCTTGTGTGGAGGCGGGGACGAGGCCCTGAGGAGCACCGCGCCGGCGGCGTCGTCGTGGAAGTGGCCGGCCTGCATCGCTGACTCGAAGTACTGCGTGATGGCCAGCCTCGCACTGCTGATTCCACTCCCGAACGCCGGGATGTGCCGCCGCCTCCCTTCTAGATCACAAAACAATTCAATGAGCACCAACTCATCACTATGCCTCAAGTCTCACTCAACGATACTAAATCGCTATATAAACTTAGTTTGGAACAGAAAGGTTCCCAGAGTTCAGAATAAGCAAGATCTGCAGCATCAAGACACGCAGGTAAAAATCCGTTCCAATGGAATGATGGGAGATCGATGATTCTTGCTTAGCTTACCTCCATTTTGACGTGTAGAACTAGATGGGGTCGTTGATGGTCAGTAAACGATGGGGAAGAGGAGGATGTGGGAGAAGAAAGAAATGGAGAGCGTGCAGGAGATCTAGGAGGAGGCAGAGAAGCGTGCTTCTCCGAGTGAAGAAGCTGGAAGGAACATGAGCAAAAGGTTCTTTTGGGTGCATTTTAATGGGTGGCAGTCTAGTTGCTTTGTTTGTGTGCATCAGTACCTAGGCAATGGGCATGTATTATTAATTATAAGTGCAGACATGGCACTATTGTACTGTTAGAGATTATCTTTCCTTTCGTACCAAGGGCATCAATTGTACTCCCTTCCCTTAAAAATATAAACGCATTTTAAATTATCTTATCTATAAATATAAAAGTTATTTTATATTTTAATATAAAATAAGTGTGTTATTCTATCTATACCGCTAATAAATATTTAACTTTATTTTGTATCCCTTACTTGTATATATTGCAACATAGTACTTAGAGATAATAATTATATCTAGTTTAGTTATTTTTAATATCTTGTTGCTCTATGTGCAATGCAAAATATGCCCTTTATTTTTTGGACAGATGGAGTAGAAATTCGAAGGAATTAATTCTCTAGGAAATTTTAAAAAAACAAAGGATTGAGTTCATATAAATCCTAATAAAAGACTCGTTTCATAGGGATTTTGGAGGAATTAATTGAATATGTTAGACCTTATGGAAAATTCTCTCTCTTGCATGTACCCTTTCTCTACTTAAATTCCTGCAAAATTTCTACGGAGCATCCAAACACCGCTTTTACACAATTTCTCTGTTTTGTTTTCCTATAGGATTGCACCAGCATTTTTATATAATTTCTATATTTTTTTATTACTATATTTTTTATTTTCTGTGTTCCAAATAGGAACTAAAATGTAGCCCTCGTTGCTAACCGGGATGATGACTAATCACTTACCCCCTCTACTATTTTATAAATGACGCAATTTTTTTCTATTAAGAATGATATTTTACATTTTCAATATAAAAATAACTACTCCCCTGTTTATGAATGTATGACGCTTTGGACAAGCCAAGGTCTTCAATAAATAACTTTGATCATCAATTTTTATAATAGTATGTAAGTAAACAATATAAAAACATTATATTTAGGAAGTACTTCTCGTAATAAATTCAATGGTACAATTTTTATATAATTAATCTAAATAGTTTTGTACATACACTTAAATTCTAAAACTTCGTACATTTATGCACAGAAGAGTACATCCTATACTAGATTGTGATTGTCACACACTATTAATCTTTTGCTCCGTTATAGCACAAGGTTTGTTCACCTTTTCTTTTCAGTAGCCACTATGACAGAAGGGCAGCTTAGAGAATTTTTTTAATGTACCGTACATCGTTTTAGCAGGGAAATGATGATAATCTTGTTTGATGCTTCCTTAACAAGTGTTTACATCGCAACAACTCCAAAACGTCGATATTTAATGGTCGACAATGCTTCCGCGGGCTGGTCGTGTGTTAGCAAGACCGAGCGATCGCGGACGTGTTATTTATGAGGCAACTGTTTAGATGAGAGAAGCGACGTACATGTTCATCTTTTGTACACACATATGTTGTCCAATGGGTTAAGCACCGTGCGGACTACATGACACAATACTAAGTTTTTTATTTGTTCAGTGTTTCTTTTTGAAATAATCATATCTTCCGATTTGCGTTCCACTTGTACTATTGTAATCTATATGACAAACTTTATAAAATAAGATAAATATTGAATATGTTATAGAGACATATTCATAAAACAGTTTCTTAGCTAGCAACTCTAGATATCCGCTGCTAGCAACTCTAGATATTATCAGCTTGATTCTCTACTAAGAGTGATCATATGTTTTATTACCTAGATGATGACAACTAACAATTTTAGATGCTGACTTAGACTTGGATGACTGTGAGGAATGTCGATTCCAATTGGACTTCTTAAGAGTGGGCCGCTGAGATGACCCAGCCTTCTCACTATAGCTCCTTTTCTGGTCGCCACCAGAAACACTCAAGCCACCAGAGGGTTGCGACCCTTTAGTAAGTTGCATTTCTATCTCCATTCCTCTAGTCTGCTCGACCACAGACCTAAAGTCACGTGGCGCAGTAGCTCTCATAACATGCCGGAACTTAGAACTAAGCTCTTGGCAAAATCTTTTGGCCTTCTCAAGGTCTCTACTTGCGACCAACGGTACAAAGCAGATCAAGTCATTGAACCGCGCCTCATACTCAGCCACGGTCATGCTTCCTTGCATGAGGGTCGACAGGATAACCTCCATACTTTTCACAAAAAATTTTCGGTAATACTTCGCTTTGAACTATTCGACGAAAAGCTCCCAGGTGGCTAGTCCTTGGGTAGGGGTCCCAGCTGAAAGGGCTTTTTCCCACCAAATATTCGCTTGACCTTTCAACTGAAAGGCCACAAATCGAGACCTAAGCTATGAAGTCATATTTAAAGCTTTGAACTGTCTCCCCATATAGCGTAACTAATCCACAGCTTCGACTGATGTACCCGACCCATCAAAGGTGTCCAATCGCAATGCCATCCATTCGCGAAGGCCCACTCTTGCCTCCGATGCGACTGGAACGGCAGTCGGGACAAGGACAGGTACGGCCGCAGTAGCAGCTGCATGCGCTTGTTGGCGAAAGGCACGAACCTCCTCTATGAATTCCCATAGCAAGGCAGAAGATCTTGCCTGGTTCCCAACTATAGACTGCTCAGCAGACCCAACTTCCGTGTCACGTGCCTCCTGTTGAACATCTAGAGATGACTCCGCTTGGGCACGGCCATGACCACGGCCTCGACGGTCTCGGCCAGCACCGCGACCACGACCTCTACCTCTCGGCATCTCTGTCACAGCAGAGAAACAATCACACAATCAACTCACAAACATTGACTTTAGCGGTACAAGTCAACAACACAATTTAGGAAAACACATATGCAATGCAAATCCTCAAACCCCATCCTACTGTGCAGCACAGTGTGTCAAATTCAATTTGACTATTAGGCCTAAATCATGTTTTTCTTCAGAAATAATTAAACCAAGTTGATAATTTATCTTCACCACAGACTTAACGCCCACTCTAATACCAATTGTAACACCCCGACCCTCCACAGAGCCCAATATGCTACCACCACATTGTTACTGTCTCACATAGGCGCGCCACAAACAGAGTTAACACATGAGAACTGTATTAACAGGAGAACCCATTCTCCAAAAATATACTTTAACTAGAAATTTTACATAAACTTATTATCAAAAGATTAAACATAACGCTCAGTGCATGACTAAGAAGTTATTTCATATGTGTAGTGCAAAAGAAACTACTTCCATTACATACATGCTGTCACTCCAAACCACCCTAAAAAAATAACAAAGCAAGGGTAAGTCCGAAGACTCAGTAAGCACATAATAAAGCAATACATCAATCCATATCTGTAAACTGTATACCAATTCTACGACTGTATGCTGTAAATCACATCTATTGTGAACTGTAAAACCCATGTACTATGAACTATAAATCACGTCTATTGTGAACTGTAAAACCCTTTTTAATGTAAACTGTAAATCACATCTACTGTGAACTGTAAAGCCCATTTATTGTAAACTGTAAACTGTAAGTCAAACATCTGTAACTATGTCACTATTTATGCAATGCGATAAAGTGCAATGCATCTGTAACTGTAAATCGAATATCTATAACTATATCACTATCTGTATCTCTCTTTATGCAATGCAATGAAATGCAATACACCTGTAACTGTAACTTATACCGGTATAGCGGAGGGTATACATATCAATGTTACCCTCTCCCTCCATCCCGTGGAGGTGCCTACCTTTGTAGGACTTATTCAAGAGCACTTCGAACTAGTCATATGACTTTCTCACCGACCTAACTCTTATGCACTTTGCATGATGCAAAACTCTTCAAATGAGGATGTTTACTCATAAACAGTACTCCTCAAGATGATTAGCACATAATCATATATCTTATCTCTTAAATGCTATTGATCATAGCATGGAAACACACATAGAAATCATTCAACACAATTTATTATTTTACCATGTACTTAGCTGTTAACCTGGCAGACGGTGTGTGGACGACACCAGACTCGAACTGCCACCTGAACAAGCATTAACCATTTCAATTTACTGCTAACGCAATACATACACATGCAAGCTCATAGCATCGTTCTTACGCATAAACCCAGTATAGCCGACCTACCTCTCACCGGACACCGTCCCGCTGTCCCGGTGTTTAATTGGCATACTAATTTATGCGAAAATTAGTAAATAACGGAAAAGGGTTTTCGAACTGTTACCCTAACCCCAACGACTAAATTAGGGTACGATCAGTCGCTCTCTGATCGGATTTGACGGATCCGACGCCAAATCAGGCTTTCCTTTTCCCTTTCTTTTTTTCATTCTTTTCTTTTCCTCTCTTTTCTTTCATTTTTTCTCCCCTCTTTCCTCTTTTCTCACACCCGGTCGCTTCCTTCTCTTTCCTCCCTCTTTCTTTTTTCTTCTCCTCCTCTCCTTTTTTCTCACGCCTGGTCCCTCTCCCTTCCTTCTCCTTCCTCTTTTCTTCTTCCCCTCATGTCGGCTCCTCTCCTTTTTCTCATGGTCGATGCCCTCTCCTCTCCTTCCTCCCCTCAAGGCCGACTCCCCCTTCCTCTTTCCTCACGCCACTGGCTTCTCCCTGCTCCTCTTCCCCCATGCTGGCACCCCTCTCCGTCCCTTCCTCTCGGCTAGTGCCCAGCTCTCCCCTGACTCCCTCAGGCACGGCATGCAGCCGGGTGGGCAAGGGGGAGCGGGCCACGGCGAGCCGCAAAGTGGGGGTGATGGCAGTAGGGGGCAAGATGGGGGCGGCGACGCTGACACCTAAGCGACAGCAGTAGTGGCGCAGCAGCTGACAGCAGTAGAGTGGAGTGGGGATGAGCAGCCGCTGGAGGACGGCAAGCAGAGGTAGTGGCGCACGCGGGCAACAGCGATGCACAATGCACACAGGGCTCCGCCGATAGCAAGGGAACGACAAGGTGCAGCCGGAACGGCGGCGCTGACAGCGTGCACACGGGGGAGGGGGGCAGCGATGGCAGGGCAAGCTCAGGGGAGGTGAAGGCGACTGGAGAACAGAGCGCACAGGGAGGAGAAGAGCAAATTGGATTCTTGCTACTCCTCCGGGTCTCACTCTCTCTTTTATACGGGCACAGGTATGGACCAGGCCAAGCCGAGCTAGGCCTCAGGTGCTATAGGTAGCTTTACATGTTACTTGACAGATTTGTTGGTAGCATCTAGCAAATATAAATGTTGGCTACTTGCAAATATTTTTCATATCTAACAGCTGACTATTAACCATATCTATCAACTATGTATTAATGCCTAGCAACTCTTCATTACTTGATAGTAGCTATTAACAATTTTATGTTGACCAGTGCTTTGTGCATCACACAATTCATCGTGACTCTACGTTATGCCTAACAATTCTACATGTTACTTAAGAGCAATTCTACATGTTACAAATTATTACTTACTATCAACTTTTTTTAACTATAGTCATCAAGTAATAAAGAGATGTAAGAAAGTAACTTATAGACATGCTACCACTATCATAGATAGATGCCAGCAAAATATAGTTGAGAAGCAGTAGAGAATCCAGGATGAAAATTGAGGGGAGCTCTATTGTTGAAGCTATAGCATAACATAAACATACTAAAGCTATATCTATGGGTCTTTTGCCATTGAAATATTAAATTTATATATAAATAGGAATAGAATAAATTGAAAATGCACAATACAATAAATTCAGTACTTTGCAAAGTTCGTTTCTCTATTTTTATAAATCTAAGAATAATTAAATAACAATCAGTCAATTACTAATTAAACAAATTGGCTAATGGCTACTATCAATTAAACAATAATTTGCATAAGTACAAGTGTACAACAATCACGGCCTGTAAAAACATGTCGGCCTGACAGCCCTGTAGGAGCATACGGCAGCCCAAAGCATGCGCGCCCTCAGCCCACCAAGCATCTATTGACGCGGCAACCCAAAGCGTGCGCGCCCTCAGCCACCAGCGACCATGCTGTCTCTCGGCACAGCCGGCCCACTCCACATGGCCCATTCGCGGAACAGCGGAAGGAAGCCCGCCTCTACTTGTGCATTGCAGCCCCCAAAGTCCCAAGCCCTACCTCTACCTGTGCCAATTCCCTCCCGACCAGACTCCCGGCCAGTGCCGCCCCCTCCTGGCCTACGCTGCCCCCTCCCGGCCCTACCTGCGCCGCCCCCTCCCAGCTAGCGTCGCCCCCCCTCCGACCTTCCTTGCGTCGCCCATTCGCCGGGTCGCCCCCTCCTGACCAGGGCCCGCCGCCCCTCCCACGTTGCATTGCTCCTTTGCCCGCCCCCCCTCCTTTTGTCACCCCTCCCCGTCCCACGCTGTGCCCGCCCAACTTTGGAGGTCCATGCCCAAGCAGCCGAGCTGTAAAGATGCTAAACAGGTTCGCGAACAATCCAATTTGTTGCTCCTCTACAATCGCAGTGCCCACTGGATTTGTGTGCTTGATATCAAATTTCTCTTTGGATTGGAGATTGGATTCTATCTTCGCTTTGCTTTCAGTTTACAGCGACTGTCCCGTGACTCCGTCTTTCCCAGAGACCTTATCTGCTGTTCCGAGTTCCGACGTTCTGCCTACGGTGGGAGGAGGGAGTGCTCGAGCACTTACAAGCACCTACGGTGGATTCGCCCCTGTTGAGAAGGAACTTCATCGTTATATCATTCAAACATTTCTAATGTCGATCTTACTGTTTTCCTTATGTTGTATGGAACACAATGGTGCAAACTGAATACAAATCAGATGCTTGGTTAATTAGATATAGTGTTTTAAAGTGAAAACGATAAACATGCACAAACATCCATCCGTTAGCTTTTAATCTTAACTATCTGTAACAATCCACGTGAAACTATTGCACGGGTCATGCAGAGAAAGCCATGCGGAAATAGAAAAGGGAGATCGAATGAGGACGCGCACCCGAATTTTTTTAAATAATTAATTTTAAATTACAGTATTATACATGTTTTTTTTTATTTTTTTTACAGTTTTGACCATATATTTGCTTCACGGTTAGGCAACTAGTGCGACTTAGGCTAGTCGCCTAACCGTTGGACGACACGTGGCCAAGTCGCCTAACTGTTGGGCAACTAGTCCCTGTCACCCAACCATTGAGCAATAATGCCTTAGTCGTCCAATCGTTAGACATCTCACCCAACTGTTGTATGATTTTAAAAAATAATATAATTATTTTATTAATTCAATAGAAATAATTGTGGGGGAGGGGTAAATGATAATTGTTGTAGGTAATACATTTAGTAAATCTTATTTGTAAGTTATATCTTTTTTTAAATAAAAGGGGCGGGCAATGTCGGTTGATCCGTTTGTGATTTTCATATATTGTAAATGGTATAAAATCTGTTAGACTCGCAATAACATTTTTCGATCATCGTATGTTATTGTAGTGTGATAAATTTTTTAAAGAATTTTATGAGAACGATTGAGTTAGCAATGATTACTAAGTAGAAAGGTAAGTAATATTGGAATATAATAGAGAATTTGTACACGGAGGAAGACAAAGCAAAATACTTACACAACGAAAAATACACAAAGCAGGAGCAAGATCCACTACTCGCCACTAGCTACACCACCCGCAGCACCTCCTCCGTCGACACCATGTCCCACCCTGGTCCGTGCCCACCCGTACAGCCCCACTTTGTCTTCCTTAGCACGAGGTGACAGCGCCCCGATAGGGTGAGGCAGTCAGGAGCCCTACTGACCCGTGCTCCCAACACCTCGGGGGTGAATTGCATCTATGGTTGCGTGGGAACTGGCACACTATTGAGTTGCGACACGGAAAGGACCTTCGTCGGGTCGTCTGCGAGGAAGTCGCTCACATCCATCGGGAGATCGTCATGGGGGGATAGTCGAACTCCTAGCCGATGCGTCGTGCCTATAGGATAGGTGTTGTTTATTCGTGCAATATATCGACACCAAAAAATCATACCTTTTGCGTGGGCCATGACATGTAGCCAACTGTCATACCCGCCGGACTGGTCCTGGCTGAACAATGTGTGCTGCCCTACCAATGCCAAGCAGGGATCCATGGAAGACGACGACACGGGGGGTAGTCACATGGTGCTCCGGAGCCTCCTAGCTGAGCTGCGGGATGTAGCAGCCTCAGTGTGTGCGTCAACGTGCCCACCTCCGGGAGCATCCTACACGATGAGAGGGTGAGAGCATGCCTCGCCCTCTCATAGACCTGATGGACAACATGTAGCAGGTTGTCGTGCATGACCTCCAAACCATAGACGACCCTATCCACGATCGACCCGGTGTCCCTCACAATCTCGGTGGTGATTCTGTCTGCAAGAAATACATGAAAACATCAAAATATTAATTGTGGCAACCATACACAGATACTTTCAAACATGAGAGTACATACCGCGAGGGCGAAGTTGCGTGCTAAGTGCACGAGGTACGCATCGGTCGGTGCTAGTACGTGAGCATGGGGAGGGTCAACGACACGCACCGACCTAATGCGTGTCTGTGGAGTGTATCAATGTAGGTATTTGTCATACATGCTAGAGTCATATGCGGTGCCCTCCTACACAAAGTCTTCGAGTGCCTTCGCCCACTCTGCCACCCACGGCGCCATCTTCGCAGCCCAGCTCATCCCGCTACCACCCCTCCTATTGTTCCTACAAAATGTACAGCTGCAATTAGAACTCATCGTAATAGAGTTGCAAAAAATATAGGACATGTGTTGTGTGTAACACACATGTGGACCGAGTCAAGCACCCAATGCCTGACGGGGACTGGAACAATCTGGCGGAGGCCGAACCAGTGTATCACCCTGTGCACCGCATATTCCTCGATGAACAAGCGAAGACAAGTTTCTTCAGCGTGAGCCAGTACGCCTGGTCGCGCAAGCATAGTGAAGAGGGCCCAGCGGGGGTGCGGTTCGCCATCTCCTAACCAGAGTACAACTCCCAGCACACGTCATCAACGATGAGGCGGTCGAGGTGCTCGACGAAGTTATTGTACACACGGGTGACCTGTAGGTATACAAACTATGCCTGTGAGCTAGAACAGTGGTTATAAAAGATAACCCGTAATACACGTATAGTAAAGATTCAGAAGAGTACGTACCTGTCTATGGCACCAAAGGGACCCTGCGGTAGTCCGGTCCACGGCGCCCCCGTGGTACATGTCTGTGCAATACGGACCGTTATCGAGCAGCATCAGCCGCCCGAGGGGGCAGCGCTTGAACATCCGCAGCTGCAACAGGAGGGGGAAGCCTATGAGGATAGGGGTCATTGTCGTCGTACGACAAGAGTCATACATGTCACGGTGCGTCACAGCAAGTACTGCTGATCCCCAGATATAACGCACCTCGTCCCCGTCAGTGATGGCCCTCGCATACCACACAAGGCAGGCATCGACGGAGTCACCGTGGCTACTAATAAATAGTACCCAGTTGAACAGCCATAGAAAGTACGCCTTGAGGTGCCGCAACACCTAATACTCATTGGCGTCCGGGTCCGCCCAACCTATGAACAAACAAAAAAAATAGTAATTAAGCACGTCATATATAAAAGATAATGCATCGCTAAACAGGAAAAATAGATAGTATACGTACCTATAACTGCAAAAACCACCACATGGAGGGCCATGATTCTATCGCGCTGCGAAGACATAGTACACTGCCACGGCCTCGGTCAGAAGAACCCCTTCAAACCTTCCTAGTACATTGTTGCACCAATTGGCAGGTGCATCCACCAGGGAGACAGCCCCTTCCACGATAGGTAGGCCAAGCAGCATCATGACATCTTGCAAAGTCAGGGCCATCTCCCTGAATAGGAGGTGGAAGGTATGCATCTCGGGCCGCCACTGGTCCAGCAGAGCTGTCAGCAATGACCCATCGAACAGGGACCGTCATGACTGCTTCGGGCCGTCCTAGACCTCCTTGGCCTCCTTGACTGGAGTACCGTCCTCATCGGTGGCCTTCACCATCTGCGCGAGAGGTAGAAGGCTAGCATCGTTTATCCTACAAAGCATGAACAAGTAAGTACATAGTGTAAATATTGTAAAAAGATGTGCCATAGTTTTAGCACAAACTCGTCTCTCCAGCATGGGTCTAGTCACTAAGCCCATCGAAGTGTTCGTGTATGGACCACCCCTAACTGGATCTCCTCGTCCGTACCCTCAGGATGAGAAAACGACAACTCGCGCGGTGCTGCACATCGACGTGCCAATCTAGTAGGCTAAAAAGGCCAGTTCGAACCACCAAGGTCGTGAGCTATATCTGCAAATCAATTTGAAGTTAGCAAATATGACACAATTACTAGTTTAATTATTAATAGCGTAGCTCCAAGAATTCTTCAAATCATTCTTAGCTGATTTCACGTATGCTATTATGCCTATTTAGTTTCTCATTGGTGTATACGTATTTATCTATCTATCTAAATAATTTTAGGTCTCAGGGTCACTGGACTAAATTCTTCCCTCTTTGTACATATTCTTTTTCTGTAATTAGTACACACGTGATGATTTACTTACAAATATAACAAAAAGTAAATTTTAGATAATAATTAAATTAATTATAATGGGCATCCATGTTGGATGTCCGAATTTTATTTTCATCATTTGCAAATTTTTACTACTCAAATGCTATTTAAATCGTTACATACAATTTTAATTGCTATGTATAATCTTAAATTGTATTATTTTAAATCGGTGCATATTATTCTAATCGTCGTGAATAGTTTTAAATCTTTCGATGGCTATTAATTATTATAAAAATTAAGAATACTTATTACGTGTTTCTACAATTTATAAGTGATTAACAAAATTAACTCGACCTTCAAATGCACAACAAAGCGATCTAAACGATAATACAATTATTAACAACTAAATAGTGTTAATTTCTAAACTATAAATTTAATAATTTCAATTGCTATCCTATCATGTTTAAAAAATAAATATGCAAATAATATAGAAAACTCACCATCGTTGATGCATTGATCCCTACTCTCTTCCCCTCCCTCTCCTCTCCTTCACCTCTTCCTCTTCCTCTCTCTTCCCTCCTCCTCTTCCTCCTCTCTTCCCCCTCTCCTCTCTTCTTCTCCTTTTCTTTCCTCCTCTCCTCTCTTCTCTTTCTCTTCTCCGCTTCTCCCCTTCCTTTCTTTGTCTTGGGCGTGAGGGAGTGGGATGCCCGGTCGCACGACACTTTGGGTAATACCCCCTAGTCACCAAACGGTTGGGTGACAGAGACTAACCGCCCAACGGTTGGGTGCCTTGACTACGTGTTGTCCAATGGTTAGGCGACTAGTTCAAGTCGTCTAACCGTGGAATGACATATGATCAAAACTGTAAAATAAAAAATAGGTATAATACTGTAATTCACATCAAATTTGATTATTTAAAAAAAATTCACGCATACACCGATGGCATGTGTTAGCTGTGTCCTTTAATAAAAGAACAAAGTCGTGGATAATCTTGTAGGAGAAAATTTTGCGTCCCACTAAGACTTGGTTATTTTGTCAGTAAACCATCCTATAATCCATATTTTTGTATGTGTCATCCAAAGGGTTGGGCCTCCTGCTCAGTGCCATCTCCCACTAACTAAATGTTCTTGCCATGTGGGTTTATTGATTATTCTTCTATAGTTTACTGATAGATCGACAGGGCTCTAACTTATAGTTCGAGACAAAGCTAGGAGCACAAACTAAGATGCCTTGTTCACTAGTTTGAGTATTTTATCTTAGGGCATTTTTAATGGGCTTATGTTAGCAATGTCTATAGCATTAATTAGCTAGACACATAGTATTAGAAGGTGAAGTGGTAATGAGTTAAGAGAGAGAGAGAGAGAAAGAAAAGCAATGTCTTACATGAGACATTGATTGAGCACACAATTCAACAAATAGACATAGCTAAATCATTAATTGGGGGTGCGTTTGTGTCTATTGCACCCATGGCCACCGCAGCCAAGGTCATCATCGCCCGCTGCGCTTGCCGCCTACACAACCGGCGACACCCGTCGCTGTGCTCGAGATCCTTGTCGCCATGCTGGCTGCTCGTGCACTTATCACACTATCACGACATGGCCACCTTGGTGACAAGGTGTCCAATCCGACCGGATCTGGGTGTAGATCCAGCCAGATCTGGGAGGAGGCGACAGAGGGGAGACCGAGGTAGGCAAGGCAGCCGGCATCGGTTGGGCGATGTGGGTGGTCGACGGTGAGAGGGGTGTCGGTGAGGTAAGAGAACATGAGAGGAGGGAGAGGGAGGGAGAGAGAGCATGTAATTTATTTTTTAGGTCCATGAATAGATACTATGCATTGAAAGGATTGCTTAGCATTGTTTCTAGATTACACGGATAATATAGACACAACATAGCAATGTTTTCCCCTGGAAATACCCTCAATATTTGTCTTGCTGCAAATTTTGTTGCCTTGTGTGAAATGGAGATGTTTGTAGGTTGGAATATGTGAAGTGTAAGCAAAGTCTTATCTCTCTATTTGGGTATGGTGGCAAGGATGGTATCATTGTTTCAGCTTGTCCCTTCATTGTTGACTACCTTAGTGGGTATAAAATGGTAATTACCATTAGGCTAACTCTTTTTGATGGTACATACAAAAATATGGATTCGTGGATGGCACACACATAAAATGACAGAATCTCAGTGCACACAAAAATTTTCTAACCTTCTATCTTGCAATCGCACATTCCTTGAAAGGAAAAACCTATAAATTCAACACTAAATATAAAATCACTACAGTCTATGAGTCTAGTCTATGCACCAAAGGAAGAATAGAAAAGGACAGATACCAATCAGTGGAAGCACAACTTAACTTTAGTGCACTCTCAATAGGCAAGTCAGCAATGTTCATAACCTACCACGTAAATAAAAATCTAATGTAAAAGAATATTTAGGAAGGAGAGATGTGAGAGTAATGTCTCATATAAGAAATTATATGTTTAAGAGGATCAAGTCAGAAATCGATAGAAACCCCGTTGGAACGATTTGGGTGTCTATAGCACACATTTTAGTGGGCCCACTGGATAAGCTACGTCGAGATGGATTGAGTGCGTACTCTCGGGTCCTTGTTCGCTTCATCTCCAGACTCTTCGTCTCTTGTCCACCTCCTCCGCCACCGAGATAGCCATCTCCGCTAGCTTTGTTAGCCACATCGTGGCTATGCTGGGCAGTAACAAGGCCAACACCTGCACGGAGGCAACAATGGCATTGGTCGAACTGTGTAATATCGGCAGCAGCAAGGTGAGGAAGGAGGTTGAAGACACGATACTGTGGCTAATCTGGATGATGGAAGCCAAAGCTGTCACGGAGCGGGACATCACCGTGAGGGCACTGGCACGCTCATAGCGCTGAGCGGCAACCAGAAGCTATTCAAGAAGGACGAGAGGGACATCGTCAACATGGTCAATGAGAGGGGTGAAAAGCAAAACATGTAATCCAGAAGATTGATATGTAGCATAGATCACAAAACGTGCAACAATAATGCTCTTAGAATAAAACATATAGACATTATCTATTGGAGTAGATGTATGTAAACACCCATTTAATGTCGTCTCTCTCTCCTCTAGATATTGTTGTAGAAACTGCCCAATAGGAATACTAGTATCCTCCTTGTTTTTGTCATGTCTCCTATATCTAACATTAAGGAAACACTAAATCTAAGAAATATCTAACGTCGTTTGATCATTCATATCCTACTAAATGTTATACAACAACTCCATAATTTTTTTTGGTATTAAAGCAGGAATATATAATAAAAATATAGTAAAACCTATACTTAAATCCGCTCAATAAACTAACAATGTGAGACGTCGTTTCTTACCAATGGAGACTTGTGTTAGCGGACCGAGTGAGTAGCTCTAGCTCACTAGCTCACCACCTCCGCGGCGTGGGCTCGGGCGCGCGCGCACAGAGGCAATGTGCTCTGGCGTGGCGTGGTCGTAACGCTGAATCCGCGCGCATGGGGGCGCGTGCGGCTTGAGCCGGTCGTTGCGCGAAACATGCTACAGCCCTAGAACTCCTAACGACGTAGCGTTGAATTTACTTGCACGGGGACAGGCTCCTCGACCTCGTTCTCTCCGCCCTAGCCGAATCCGCGCGAGCCAGGCCGGCACCCGCTTCCCCATGCACGCCAGCTCGCGGGGCCACGTGACCGGGCGGGCTCCCACCCAACCGTGGCGCGATGCTCGGACCGGTACTACACACTGCTTGGTCGCTGCGTTCCCGTGGATGCGACGCACGAGGCTGCGTGGTGCAGCGCTGCTGCTGCCAGCTTCCAAGCGTATTTATTGATTGAATCCGAGCCAGACGCACGAAGGATGGTTGGTTGGTTGCTTACTTGTTTCACCAGTTCGAAGTCAAAATGATCTCGGGAATTGCAATTCTATGTGGCGATAAATTATGAGGCTAGATGCAGTTGTTAGGGAGCGATGGATGCGATTTCTTGAGTAAGCTCCTGTTTATATTTATTCCTGTTTCTGACTTATAATTAAAAAAATCAGAAGTTAATATAAATATTTAATTTTCTGAAGCGATTTTCCTATTTCCTCGCTCTCGTTTCGCTTTAGAGATAAAGTAGAGGATTGTAAATACATCATACACCATATTCCTCTTATTCTCATATCACACATACATCTCTTCACTTTTCCTACCGCTCGCTCCCTCTTTCTACAAGTTATTTTTTTCAGTTACTACTATTTATTTTCAGCTAGAAACTATCACTAAAGACAAAAAAAATTAACAGCAGCCAATATAAATAGACCTATAAAGCAAGTTGTCTTGTCACAAGTAGACCAAGTAAGAGTATAAAAAGGCGCACGCAACATTACTTATGTTTGGTAGGTGTCAGCACTTATTTTATGTGTGTTTTTATATCCTAAGTTTTTGGTAAATTGGTAAGAAAATATTAAAATTATAGATTATTGTCGCTAACCCTAATCCGGAACCGAAATTTGTATTTTTAGGTCCTTTTTTTTTTGTTGCAGAAATCGACAAAATCACACGGAAAATACACAAAAGTCATCATGGGCCATTGTGGGCTGAAGACCCTTGGCATTTGGGCCTTGTGCCGAGACAGCGTGGCCCAGCGTAAGGCTGGCACCAGCCAGTGCCCACGGTGTGTGACCCAGCGCACCCCTCCTCTCAGCACCGACTTTTGAAGAACTCTAAGCTTATGAGCCCATATTTGGCAAGAAAACCCCAACTTGAGCAATCGAGGCAACATGCTCTATCTAATTTTTAAAAACTAATTTGAACTTTGGATAAGAATCACTGATATGTGCCTAGTGCCTAGGACCTATATGGCATACACACATGGAACCTTCCAACGTGGCGAACCAGCACCGAACTCTTGAGTAAGGCTCCGCTCATGTTGGCTTTTGCCAACGCTGGCGTCAGGCGACAGGCGATGAAATTACTGTAGCGCGCACTGTGCGTGCTACAGTAAATTTTTTTCGTTTTTTTCTCATATTCCTTTGCATCGTTCGCTCTAGATTAACGTGCCGTTTTTATTTTTATATTTTTTTAAATTTAATTATACTCAATAAACTAACTCAGCTGCAGTAAAAAATAAATCAGCTACAGTGTTTTTTCAGCAAAAGTCAAAAGCCATCGCTATTCCGAACGCCCCCTAAGTGTCCAGCGCGGCCAGGCGCTAGCCTATCATAGCCTAATTGAAATTCAAAATAAAAATAAAAATATTAGCAATTTAATTTTCATATGACTTTCAAAGTATCATTCATAGATAACTAAAATTTAGAATAATAATTAAATAAAAATTAACAAATGAAAAGAAAGAGTCCATGTATACAATAGTGGGCCAGATTTTCTACCGTAACCGTTCAGCTAAAACGAAAAGCATGTACCGTAGGCTTCCATCGAAACTCACTTTGCATGAAATTTAACCAATCATGAAGTTTGCTAATCACAAAGCCAAGCGGTGATTTGCAAATCCCAGTACACCATAAAAGGGACCGCGGAGGTGAATACTGGAGCTACTCTGGCAACCGGTGCTACAAATACCATCAAAGGAAAGGATGCCCATAGATATCGCAGGAGAACAACTGAGAACTGACTTGGAGCTTTTTTTTTTTATTTTTTGAAGGAAAACGACACTGATTTATATTAAATAGAGAGCACAGTACAATGTCCCATTACAGCGAAGGCAAGAGAGAAAATTACAGAAAGATCCAACTGGATTAAACCTAAAAGAGCACACGATAGCTTCGTCGCACTAGAAGGAATCATGCCGGACATGAGGTAGTTGGACGGCGCCGACCACTACGGGACTCGCCCGTGATAGAGGTCAAGCATAGAGGAGTGCCCGGTGCAAATGATGTTGGTGGAAGCGGGACCGAACACGCCATGATTAGGAACTATGGTCCTGGTATGCCCGGATGTGGGGAGTAGTGTATCTAACATGGAGGTGTTGCCACAATGCTACCATCAAGCAGCAAATTGGTGACATGGTTTTTTTTAAGGAAAAAGGCCCCTAAGAGTTTCTAGATTTATCTGAATAGTGTTCACATTACTATAAAAAAATTTATCTAAATAGTGTTCACATTGAAAAGCTAACAATGAGCCTGATCCAAAAAAAAAATGACCGGCTTGTGCTGGTCATCCTCTAAGACCCCCAAAAATTGGCCATCGTTAGTCCTAAATTTGCGTCCCAGGTTTTCAGTTTCTATTTTTGCCAATTTTTTTATCTTCCCTTTGGAATTTGGGGTTCGCCTCAACTGCAAAGTTGCAAATCTCATCTAAATCTTTCAAATAAGCATATATAAGTTATATAAAACTTTGTTATTTCATCTTTTGAGACTAGTTGTTTACATTGCACTATATATATATATATATATATATATATATATATATATATATATATATATATATATATGTGTGTGTGTGTGTGTGTGTGTGTGTGTGTGTGTGTATATTATCTTTGATAATTATATATCATGCAGTTTGTGGTTCAAACCATCTGTGATAATTATGTCCCTGGCTGTTGGGCCCGTCGATTCTCCCTAACCCAATCTCAGCCAATAGAAACCCACCAACTCCCACTCCACGGATCGTAGCTCCAACTTTCTGTCTCCGCGTCTATTTCGCTAAAAATTTTCCCACTGCCTTCTCTCCTTTCCCTATAAATACTCACCCATCCCCTACCGCACCCAAAATCTCTTCAGCCTCTTCACCATCCTCCTCCTTGACCCTGACCCTGATGGCCTTTACGAAGTAAATGGCACGCAAGTCTATGGGTAGTAAGGCACCGCGGAAGCAGTTGGCTATTAAGATAGCGCTCAAATCGGCGCTAGTGGGCGTCAAGGACATCCAGCTCACATGTTGCATCAGGGGCGAGAGAGCCTAGGCATAGAGGCCACACCGAAGCTTCTACTGTCTGCTATGTTCTAGCCATGTTTAAGAGTTGTGTTCGTAGGATTAGGAGATGTGTTCTTGCTGTGTTAGATGGATAACCTGTCTGTTATCTTGTGATGCTGTAATGGTGGATTCTAATCTTGATGAAAATGGAATGTGTTGCTGCATTTGCTGCCGTGTTTGCTTGTTTTCAAATGGTATAGTTAATATTTTCTGAGGTTAGCCAAAAAACAGAAAAAAATAGGTATAGAATGAATTATTATAAAATGGTTTTATGGTATAAACTGTCTATGAAGAACCATCACAGACAGTTTTATCTACTAACCGTCTGTGATACTCATGCATCACAGACGGTTGGTAGTTAGAACCGTTTGTGATATGTGAGTATTACAGACAGTTTTTGGTTTGATCTGTCTGTAATAGTGTTCTTCACAGACGATTCTAATTACAAACCATCTATATTGTATTTATCACAAACGACTCACAAACTATCTGTAATAACCTCCGATTATCACTGACCCATAAATTCAAACAATTCAGAAAACTGTTTGTGATGATAGTTTTGAACTGTCTGTGATGATTTTTTTTTTGTACTAGTATCAACATATAAGTTGCCCGATCTCTTACGGTGGTAGAATAACAAAGATACAAGTAAAGCAAGAATTAAAAGTTACAATCCGCACTTTGATTACTTATACAAGTTGACAATGGCCCAAACTTGCACAAACAACATGCAATCTGATCTGGTTGGACCGAAAAGCAAGGTGAAGCATATAGCTTCGTCGCAAAACTAAAGAATACATGATTCGTCAACTTTGACGCGCAAGAATACCCTCCTGGGATCAACTGGAACATGTAGGAGGTGTTCGTTTTAGCGATGGATTTTGATTTTTGATTGAAATTTTACTATAGTTGGCTTTTTTTACTGTAACTGAGTTGGCTTATTGGGCATAATTAAATTTAAAAAAATGTAAAAATAAAAAAATATGTTAGCCCATTACGGACAATGCAAAGGAATACGGAAAAAAAATACAAAAAAAATCAAAAAAATCAAAAAAATCAAAAAAAGATAAATTACTGAATAATGAAAAAAAGCTGAAACGAGCGAAGCTAAATGGTCTATTCTGATTTCATTCTGGAGACCATTCCGATTTGGTTTTTGGAGTGAATCGTTTCAGTACCGGTCTATTCTGAATTTCTGATGTAACATTTCAGGGGGTGTAATATAATAATATATTTATAAATATGAGTAAATTATTATACTACATAATAAAAAGTATCAAAGGGGTTAGTTGGGTTGGCCCAACAAGCCGTACCTTGTCCGAGGCCCCTAGTCCTAAGACTAAACGGACTCAAAAGTGTCCCAGCCACATACACACACAAGAAAGAGGGGCAGGGCAAGCGACTCCCCCACCCAAAAGAAAAAAAAAACGGAACCACGTTTGAGATACATGTTTTCCTTGTTTGGGTTGTAATAAATCCGCAAAAACAAGAAAAAAGAAGCTTTCTAAACTCTTTAAAAGTCGTCGGATATTAGGAGATCATCTATAGGTTCCTACAAGACACTAACTCAACACGCTTGGAATTCCGACGTGTCGTTCGGACAGCCCGTGTAGTCTTAAATCAAACAGATTTTATAAGTTTTTCATACATACGTACGTACGCACGTACATACATACATACATACATACATACATACATACATACATACATACATACATACATACATACATACATACATACATACATACATACATACATACATACATACATACATACATACATACATAGGACGTTGAAATAGGGCACCATAGTATTTGGGCACCATGATTTGAAATACGCGAATTCAATCCAAATTTGAGTGTATTTTTTTAAAAATGCCAGTTTAAGATATATACCCATCTATAACAATTCAAATGAAACGCATATATTTGAAATAATATACTCGATTTCAAAATTTCAAACAAATTTATATCATAAGCTTTTCTGATTTATATATAATCAGCACATATCTACAATCAAAATATCATAAAAAAAAGTCACTACAATTTGAATTTCAGTTTAAATTAGTTTGAACTAGTTAGTAAACTAGCTAAACTCGACATCTAAAAATTTTTAAAATTTTTCGCATTCGAATTGTGCATCACGCTGAGCTTTGTTGCACACCATGTTCCCTTCGGGTCGAAGCCATGCAGCGCCATGTGTTCCATGCGATGCGGACGGGTCCATCCATGCATTAGCAGCTCCTCCTCACGCTCGGCACGCGCAAAATCCGACCTCACGCGCCACATGCTTTTCTATGTTGCTTTGACAAACCTGCGCGCAAAGGATTAAAAGAAGCGCACAGAAAAATTAGTAGACAGTATCTGGGCCGCGCATCCGAACGAGCATTGACAAAGGATCGTGGATGCACGTGGCACTGATTTTGCCGAATAGTTGTGGTAGGAAATTTGTGCTTACTACATTTTATTTGGACGGTGGATTTTTTTTGGGCCTCGGGAGGATTTGTTACCATCCCGCACAGATGTTTTTTTTCCTGGTCTGTCCATTTAATGGACCCGTTCTTTTGGCGGGCCTGTTAATGAATAAAATGTAAAACGGGAGGGTACATGTTGTTTGGGCTACTTTGGTCCAAGGGACCAAAATTTAGATGTTTTTTTTTCTGACGAACCTTACGGGAGTTGCACAGACACACCTTTGTCCTAAAAACAACAATTAGGAAGTGTTGATTGACCGGTATGACAACGGAGTGAATTGTATCTTCAAAATTTTATCTAGATATTCATTAATCCTTCACTATCATAGCTAACGAGCTATAAAGATTAAGATTGGAAACTAACACCAAAGCAATCAATTCAAAAGTAGAAGAATTGAAATCCTACACCTAGCGGTCTGACTAGCTACCAAGTAGCGGTTTGATCAGCCCCCAAGTGGTCTGACCGGCAGCAGAAGTGTGGCCTGATCAGTGTCCCTCTAGCAGTCTGATCAGCCTCCAGTCCAATTGGGCCAGAAGAGAAAATTAGCCTGAATATAAACCACTATTCGTGCAACTCCAAAAATCCATAACCAAATGAGATGAGATGTTACACACACCATACTTGAGGTCTCACCATCCTATTCCATGCAGAGATTGTACGAATTCTTATCAAAGTTCACACATTTCTCAAGATATAGTAAGGTTACACCAAAACCGAGCAAAAACCGAAAACTCAAATTATGATTTGCTCGTGGGTGGGAGATGCTAAGATGTCTCTAGAAATTTTCCCACATTTGAAAGCATCTATGCTCTTAAAAATTATTTTAGTAATTAATGACAATATATAAATATGGAACTAACATATTTATTGAGTGTTTAACAGGTTTAGTCCCGGTGACGAATATGATAACCTGAAAATACATGCTAAAGGTCAATATGAAGATCAATATGGTCCAAGACAAAAGTATCAACAACCTAAGACTTCCATTTTACCTGTCTTTGGAGATTTGGTGGAAAATTAGATTTTAGTTTGGATGTCGTACTATTAAGAGAGGTCATGATTGGTAGCTTCACAGCATGGTCTTGTGCCATTTGGATCAATCTAGGATCATGCATGTACTTAAAATTTAAATTGAAAGCCAACTGTGCATTTTCAAAAAAATCGGTAGCATCGACATTTACGTGGCAATACTATCGCACTGCGATATGATCGGAAAGATGGTGCGCTATTACCGCACCCTGGTCGGACCGAAACCTAGTTGGCGGTACATACTTTTCATAAAGATACTTTTGGAGTATGTTTACTCCCTCGAAAAACAGTAGTACCAAGTTCATTTTGCAGAATTACCACATCACATTATGACCGCATATCCTGAGTGGAACTACCGCACAGCGGAAGAACTGAAAGTTAGTTGATGGTACGTTATTTCTAGAGAGGGTCAGTTTTGGACATCAAAGGGAACCGGTAGTACCGCTTTGAAGAAATGGAACTATCAGAGAGCAAAACTACCGCACTTACAACGACGGTAGTACCACGCCACAAATTCAATGGCTAGTTTAGAGGCATTAAATTCATCTACTATAGCCATTACAGTGCAGTCAGTGCAGGTGCGGTAATACTAGCCGATGAACTGCGGTACTACCGCTCGTGCTCAAAATTTCAGGAACTTGCCTCTAAGTGGGTATAAATACCCCTCCACCAATTGAAGGAAAGTTAAAATTAAATCCATTGAACATCCTTTAGCAAGTAAAGCACCTCAAACACCTCATTTACTCTATTTGCATCATTTGAGGTAGTTGAGTCCAATTCAAGTGCAATCATTCTAGAATTGTAACAGCCCACGTTTTTTTTAAAAACTAATAATAATAAATAAAATAAAATAATAATTAATTAGTTTAAAATAAAAATCAAAGTTATTTAGTTGCTTGAAATTTTAAAATTTTAGCTAACTTGATTTTCTGCTTTTTTTTTAAAAAAAGAGCCTTTTGTTAAAAGATATTTTTTTAAAAAAGTTAAATTTTAATTAGAAATATTTTTATATGTTCAAAATAGTTTTAGAATCCTCTATGAATGTTTCTAAGATCTTTAAGATTTATTTGTAATTTATTGTATTAATTTAAAGCTGGAAAAAACATTTTTTTAAAAAAAAATTAAAATATACTTCAATTAATTTTGAAATTATTTTATTTAATCTTTTCATGTTCCAAGGATTTTTATAAATTTTTTTGAAATTTTTCTAATTTTTTCTTTTGTCTTTTCTTCCTCCTCCTTTTTCCTTTCTTCTTCCTTCCTATTTTCTCCAGTCAACCGTTCATAGTGCAGCGCCATGAACGCAGTTTCTTGAGCTTTCTTCAAACCTTCATAACTTTTGATCTACTCAACGGTTTTTCGTGAAATAAATTGCATTCAACTCCTCTCGTCTGACTCTTCCATTCCCCACCGTTTTCCCTCTCATTCATAACCATTTTCACGAGAAATTAACCCATACCATTCAAAGACATGGTTGCTTGATCTCCCTCCACGGACCTCCTCGAACCCTATAAAAGTGAGCACCGTGAGCCCCTCCTTATCCTCACTCAACTCTGAAACTCTCAAGTCCCCACTCCTTTTCTCTTGGCCGCAATCGAAGTTTCATTTTTGTGTTCCAAGCGTCGTTTTTCGGCTTATTGCGTCACCTACAGTGAAGCCCCGCCACATTTGACCACATCCTCAGCTTCGTCTCGATGCGTTCTACGTGGAGCTCCCCTTGCCTTCGCTAGAACTTCGCTGGAGCATCGTCGCCACCGTGGGCCACATCGGGTCGCTTTTTCTCGCGTCGCCACCGGCCGACCATGCGTGTCTGACCATAACCAAGGTGAGCATCATGTTCCTTATGCTCTCCTCTTTATTTTGCCGCAACTCTCGCATGCTATCTCCTCTCCGTTTGCCCGAAATGTCGATGTCAGCCTGTCAGCTATATAAAGTCTTGTCCACCACGTTTCGCCAGTCCGTTGGCCGAGCCATCTACGCTGTTGAATTTGTTTCAACGCGTTCTACGCTGTGCTCTCCTCCATTTGTCCAAAAACCTTACATGAATTTTTGCGTCCGACACCTAGCCGTGGCCGCAAATTACACTTCGTGTCCCTATCTGTCCAGGGATACTTTCAAAAATTCATTCACGTCAAAACGTGCCAAACCATCCCAGGTAGTTGCCTGCCAGACGGTTTTGGATTCGCTTCACCGAGCACCAAGATATTGATTTTTTCATTTTTCGGTACCGTCGTCATTCAAACGATGATTGCGTCGCCTCCGGTGACTTTTCAGTTTAGTCGATAATTTTTCTAGCATCGCCTCGCTGCGTTCTAGGTCATGCTCACCTTATTTCTTCATGTTCTATGCCTAAAAATTATTTCTCTCTCCAACTCTATGTCATTGGCGCCGTCCACGTCATCACCGTGCTCTGTTTGATATGCCGACACTCCTACATGTGCCTCGGGTCCTTAGCAACCCAGTTTTCTAGTTGGCTTCACCTCCTATATCTTTTCTCATTGGCACCATCGTCAAAACCCCAAAACTTGCTCACTGTTTAGTATTTATGCAGAATATTCCAGGAATATTTTTGATTTTTCCTTTTTCCAGAATTTTTCGATCCGCCAATTTTCCAATCGCCGTTTCTCCCTCGTCCAAGTCCGAATCAAGTGATTCAAGTTTCTAAATTCATCTAAATTCATAATCTATCTTCCAGTATATATTTTATAATTTTTAGATTTTGACTGCCCCTTGGCTGAGCCTCCTCACCGCTGAAACACCGTCGCCACCGCCACCCGAGTTGCTCCACCACTTCACCTCGCCGCTGACCACCTTCCAGCTACTTGCGGTAATGCACAACACACCAACTCACTTCGCAATTCCTCTCTTTTCCTCACCTCGCCAACCAACCTGCCGTGCCCCTCACTGCCAACGAACCCACAGGTTTCGTGCGTCGCATCGTTGTCCTGGTCCGAACATTCTCCAGTACCAATCGGACTATTCAAACTCCTCTAAACTTTTAGATGGTCCAAACTTCTATGTGCATCATCGCCGTTCGATTCTTTCGACCTCTCCCAGCCATCTGATTCTTAGACTTTGACATTAGAAGTCTCATAAGACTCTGACATCCAAAGGCTCTTTAGACTCCACCGTCCAGATGTTCTTTAGACTCCGACCGTTTGGAGGGTTCTTAGACTCCGACTGCTTGAAGCCTTCAACTTCGACTTCGACCTTCAACCCTAGGGACTTCGACCTTCGAAGACTCCGATTTTGATTTTGACCTTCAAAGATTTTGACTCCAGCTTTCGACCTTTGACCTCGAAGACTTTGACTTTGGCCTTCGATCTTGGAGCCTTCGACTTCACCTTCGACCTCGAAGACTTTGACTTCGACCTTCAATCTTGGAGCCTTCGACTTCGACCTTCGTCTTCGAACCAACCATGGCTGTTGGACCGTTTTAACCTCCGCACCCTCCGACCTCTGACCATGGCGTAGGCCATGAGAAGTCTCACACGGCATAAGAGGGGGCTCCAACTTGTGGATTCGAGTTGTGGTGAAACCTTAGTGGCGACGCGACCAGGTTGAAGGCTTAGCATTGTAAAGGCCTTGTCATGATCTACTCGCCTCACACCAAAGGAAGTGTGTTTATCCGGTGGCAATATGGGAAGATCATGCTTTGTGAGTAAAGCTGTACAACCTCTACAGAGTGTATAATCTATCCTGGATAGCTGTGCCCACGGTTATGGGTAAACTGAGTAAAATTTTTCATGGATTAGACTTTGGTTTTTAAAATAATTTCTTAAAAGACCTATGGATAGATGGAACCCATGGAAGATTAAAAAGCATATGGATGCAGGGAATCCGTATGTGATCTTTTGGAAAAGATGGACCAGGTGAGATACCTGTGAATAGGTTAGTGTTTGGTCGGAGTCTGCACTAACGATATTATTTTGTTAAATTGCTATCTCTCTCTATTGTATCCAATTCAGCTTTTGAATCTACTTACTGTATTTACTTTAATTCTGATTTTTCGCACAAATGTAGGATCGGAATGGCGACAGAGGGGGGGTGAATGGCGCTCAATTAAAAACGACCCCTCAAAAGTATCCACAATATTCTCTACTCTCCGATAGCTATTAAAGCTATAAAGAAGAAGAGTTTCGCTCACTAAAAACCAGACCGACGAACGAGTAAAATCACTTCATAAACTAGAGCAGCAGCTTGATAAAAATTCTTCTCGGAAGAACAGACTGAAAATTAGCTTCACTTGATAAAGCAAAGAAGGCAAACTAAAAAACAGGTCAGCAACAATTTTTGGCTGAAAACTGCAGCAATTAGTGGCTGAAAACTGCAGTGGAAAGGAGCTGAAAACTGCAGCAATATGTTGCTGAAAACTGCAGCAATAGGTGGCTGAAAACTGCAGTGGAAAGGAGCTGAAAACTGCAGCAATAGGTGGCTGAAAACTGCACTAAAGAAGTGCTGAAAAGTGCAGCTTTGAGAAGGTGAGACTACTGGTTTTATGCTGAAAACAGTGAGCAGTTCAAACTGAAAAACAACAGACTGTAAAGGCTAAAAACAGCAGAAAAACAAAGAAATTGACAAGTAAAAGCTTGTTCTTTTCATCCCAAAACGGAGAACTTGAACCAAATACCAAGAGGGCTAAAAGAAACAAAGAAATCAACCTTAGAAGCAAGAAATTTAGAATTTAGACAAAAACCTGAAAAGTACAGAGGGTTGCCCAAAAACTCAAATTTCCATTTCATCTTTGATCATTTGGCTATGAAATTTTGAGGATAGGTTAGCAATAGCCTCTGGACCTCTCATGCCAAGTTTCATGCCATCTCGTGAAGGGGATCGAAAAAAACACCAAACCCTAGAAATTCAAACCATGAACAGGGGAAGTCCAAAATACAAATATGAGATTAAATGAAGTTGGCTCTTGGGAAACTTGATCAAATGATCTTGAAGCACTATCCCATCATTGAGCAACCCATTTTGGACCTTCCCAGCAAGAAAGAACTCGAGAATCAAAAAGTCAAGAAATCCCTTAAAAGAAGAACAAAGAACAGAGAAGTGCACGAGGAGAAACTTCAGTTTTCATTTATTTGAAGCAAATGAAATTCAAAGACGTCCCGATACCGTGGACCTTAGAACAAGAGGAATGATTACAAGCTCTCAATCCATCTCCAATCTCTCTCAACTCAAGAACCCTCTCACTACATGCTTGAAGTGGATGAACACAACGTACAGAGACACAGGTCACAGAGGGAACACTGCTCTGCCTCCTCCAACCACTCTCAACAACTAAAGCCTAAAGCCAAAACAAACTCTCAAAGCCTCTTTTGACTCTAGGAAACCCTAATTCTCTCCCAAAATCCATGAGAGGGCATGCAGCCAACAACACCTATTTATAGCCCTTGGCTAACGGGTCTCCAACCCGTTACGCCCGCTAAATCCAACGGAACCCACTCCCGCTTGTGCAGCCTCGCGAAATGACCATTTCGCCCCTCCTACACCTTCCGGGAAGCTTCCGCGCTCCTTGCCTCGCACACCTCTCAATCACCTCGAGTCCACGTCGTCTTCGACAGCTCCTGACTGTTCTGACCTCAGCGCCACCTGCGCCTAGTCCAGTCCTCCGTGTCTCACCACGACTGCCTCGATGTCCTGCTGTCACAC
Source organism: Melocanna baccifera (assembly GCA_036346265.1). NCBI lineage: Eukaryota > Viridiplantae > Streptophyta > Magnoliopsida > Poales > Poaceae > Melocanna > Melocanna baccifera. Next base: position 14,275,501 of record CM070710.1, read on the forward strand.
GACAAGAAATATGTCAAATAGCACCGCTCGATACATGAAAGCGTAAATATCATAAACACATCATGCTTACCCATGATTAAGTCCAAACATGTCGAAATATTAGAATATGCATCCCAAGCCCATACGACCAAGTTTAACCAAACCGACCGAGCTTGTTGCACCACGCAACGACATGGTCCAGACCACCCAAACCAAACTCGACTTTTCCTAAACCAATGTCAATTGCTCATCAAACACATGGGTTGACCTCCACATGGTCTCTCAACAAATAACCTATTATGTCTTCCATTGTCAATTCTTATGCATGCATGAACTCTGTTAAACCTCCTGGTGTAGCTTGTGGGTACTTTATACTCATGTTGCTTCATTCACTATTTTCAGAGAAGGACTTCATCAACTTCGGTGAGAATAACGACGAGTAGGCCACGTCTTACAGTTATTCGCCTGTGGGCAGGCAGGATGGGCTGCTGCTTTATTGTTCTTCTTCATCTGCTTATATTTATTTTTGGTTTATGAACCATTGATGTAAACTTTGGCCATCAGGCACATATTTAGTCAATGAATAAATGTTACTGTGCATGATATGAATATTTTTTATCCACTATGTGCACTAGCCTAATCCTGGACTAGTGCGATTTATACAGAGGATCCAATTCGTTTGGGTTTTTCTCAATGTGAACTAGTGAAGAGCGACAAGTCTTCGATATCATGTCAAAACATCACGTGTCTTCATTTGGTTACTACTTGTCTCTACTATTCCAAATTTGTATTTCTAGCAAATTAAAATTATCTTATCTTATTAAGTTAGAATCATATTTGTAGAGACATTGCTTGGTGTGCCTTAGTTTTACTATAATTGTGTAGGTCTTGAATTGCAATAGAAGTCTTGCTTAGGTTTTAATTTGTAGAGATTAGTTTAAGAAAGTAAGAAATTTTAGAACCTCCTATACATCTCCTCTAATCAGTTATCTTTGATCCTATAAGTGTATTAGAGCTTAGTCTTTTATTAATTTAAATTTAATTGTTTAAGAGAGAAAATGATGTCTAGTGAGAGAATTGCTATAGAAAAGACACCTATATTTGATTGGTCAAATTATTCTTATTGAAAGATTATGATGTTTATTTATTTAAAGGCCATGAGTCTAAGTATATGAAAAATCATAAATGAGGTTTACGTTATGCCTCTTGATCTACTGCATCCCACGGAACTTGGGGGTGTAACGCTTATTTAGATGCTCAAGCAATGAATGCTCTCTTTGGTGTTTTGAATATGGATGAGTTCAATAGAGTAAGCAATTTAGAAACTTTTTATGATATTTGGACCATCCTCTCAAAAATCCATGTGAGAATATCCATAGTCAGATATGGCAAATTATATAGATTCCAAATTAAGTATAAAACATTTACAATGTTGCTATATGAGGACATAAATAAAATATATTCTCGCCTCAACAACATTGTAAAATGAACTTAAAGGCCTAGGCATGTCACTAACCAATGTTGATATTGTGAGAAAAATGTTTAGGGATTTGCCGGAGAAGTATGAGACATTAGTGACTCTTTTTCTCAACTCTCCCGAGCTGACAAGTATGACGCTAATACAATTCTTAGGCAATCTCATAACCAATGAGTTATACAATAAGGAGAAGGAGGAGCTTTTGGAGCAATCTTTCTCGAAAAGAAAGAAGGTCACCACTTTCAAAGCAAAAGTGGTGTCAAGTGATGAGTCCAAGATGATGAGGATGATTCTGAGGAGGAATTAGCTCTTCTCTTGAGAAGAATGAAGAAATTCATGAAAAAGTGTTCATACCAAAGCGCTAGTCATAAAAAGGCAAGAAGGGGCGCTCCTACAATGACAACAAGCGATATAGCAATATCTGTTACTATGAGTGCGATGAGAAGGGGCACATTGCCTTTATTACCCCCACAAAGAAGGATGACAAGGGCTAGTCATCCAAGAAGAAGGAATTCAACGACAAGAAGAAGCGTTTCAAGAAGTTTCATAAAGATGGTAAAAATAAAGCTCACATTGAAGAGTGAAACTCCGATGAGGACAAGTCCCCCTAAGAAAAGGGGACTTGTTGGCATTACCATCAAGGAGGCTCCATCGCTCTTCTCATCTCCTACCTGCCTCATGGCAAAAGGAGATAAGGTAAAATCTTTTGATAACGATGAACCTTCATATGATGAGCTCATAGATATATTAGAAGAACTGAATGAATATTTTGGAAAAGAAAAGGCAAAATTTAAGTTTTTGAAGAAAGAGCATATCTCTCTTAATGACTCTTATGACTTGCTTATCCAAGAAAATTCAGCAAGTATTGCACTAGTGTGGAATTACATGTGATATTTTTAATGAAATACCTAGTGTAGAAATTGTTAGAACTAGTGCATCTACTTCATGTGATGATTTACTTGCCATGACTTGTTGAAAACAATGAGCTAAAGGAGCAAGTAACCAAGTTAAGCAAATGCTTAGAATAGTGCTTCAAGGGTAAGGCTACCCTCGACAAGCTTTTGAGTAAGCAAAGGTGCTCATTCAACAAAAACCGGTAAACAAGCCTACAAGATTTGTTAAATAAAATGGTAAATATTGCTACAAGTGCTGGAAATAGGACATTTGCAACAAACTTGTCCTATTAGTTAGACTCCATTTGTAGGATTATATGATTCATGTTATATACTTAAGAAAACTAAGGATGGTTATGTTATTACAAGATTTGTTGGCACTTCAATTTTATGTGCTAAAAAGAATACTATTTGGGTGCCTAAAGCCTTGGTCACTAACCTCCAAGGGCCCAATAAATTTGGGTATCTGAAAAAATTTGATTTTTTTATAGGTAAACTATAAGACCGGTGGAAGGCAATGGGTGTTTGATAGTGGTTGCACTCAACACATGAACAGAGACTGAAAGATTTTCACCACATTTGAAAATAGGAGCAATAAGAAGATTACGAAAATAGGAGCAATGAGAAGATTACCTTTGGAAACAATAGCAAAGGAAAGGTTCTTAGTTTGGGTAAAATTGCTATCTCAAATGACATTTTAATTTCACATGCATCTCTCGTAGAAACATTAAATTTTAACTTACTATACGTTACTCAATTATATAATCTTGGATTAATATGCTCATTCTCTAGAGATAGAATACCCATTTCAAAGGAAAAAGTGAATTAGTTTTAAAGGTTTTATATTTGAAAATCTTTATTTAATTGATTTTACTTCTAATGATTCTTGTTAAAAACTTGTTCAACAAAAAAACCTCTTTGGGTTGGTTATGGCATAGTAGACTAGGTCATGTGGGCATGATTCAACTCAAAAAGCTTTTCAAACATAACTTAATGGTTGGCTTGAAGAACATAAAGTTTGAGAAAAATAGATTATATAGTGCTTGACAAGCTGAGAAGTAAGTTGCAAATTCTTATCCTTCCAAAACAACATGTGTGGTATTTATCTCCTACCTCTCTTCACCTGAGTGGTACTTCAGCCCCCTCCCGAAGAAAACCTCCAAAATCCTCTTGAGAAATCTTCAAATCTTCTTGGGATTTCTTCAATTCCTGTTGATCTCATGGTGCCTAAGGGTTCCTCTCCTTCGTTTCTCAAGGTAAAAGTGATTCTCAATCCACTCTTTTGCCTTGCTTTAAAACCCAAGGTCAAAATAAGTTTATTCAAGAATGTGGATGATTTAGTGAGTTTTCCTTTGGTAAATTGCTAAAACTGGTGTCTTATGATGTCTATGTATCATTCCCATGGATTCAAGACATGAAAAACATCAAAAAAAATTTGCACATTGACCTGCCCTAGAACTTGTTCAGAGAAAGCGGTACTACCGCTGTCAGACGTCTGATCGCCGCAAATTTCAAGATAACCATCGCTTGCACGTTGGTACTACCAAACTTTCTCGACAAGATAGCCACTTCATTCCATTCAATGTTAAACCTATTTTGGATAATTCCTAATTTCTCCTTGTTAGTTGTTCTCTATTTGAAGATGCCTCGGACTAGGAATGCCACTCACAAGTTCTACGCCACTCCGAGATCTCATCCAATCCTCCCGATCAATCCTCCTCTCCTCCTAAGCCGCTTATGCCTAGGCTCCCGCCTAATCCACTAAAGTCAATCCAGGGGCAACTTAGAAGGATAGAGAAGATAGAGGCAAGGCTACAACTTCTAAGTCAGAAACAGAATCTGACCATGAGACGAGCTCTTCATAGGTGGAATCAAATGAAGAAATGGAAGATCCTAATGAGGAACCAATCATCCTAAAAACAATAACCAGTGATGATTACATCCTAATGCGTCAGAGAAATTAGTTTGTGCTCCCAAGGACATGTACAAATATGAAATTCCACACTAGAATTTAGGAGCTGGTGTATGAACAGATGTATGCCCCCCATAGGCAATTTGCTGATCACAAATACATGGATTCAGCACATCCAAATTCCCTAGACAAGTATGATGGAGCAGATCAGCTATTTCAAAGGGCCGGCATCCTTGACCTATTAGTGCTCAGATATGACTACAATGAGGAGATCATTCAGCAATTCTATGCCACATTATATGTGTCTCCTGATTTTTCCCATATGGCATGGATGACAGGGATTGTCTATTTAGATTGCCATAAGCATGAGTTTGAGCTAGTTCTCAGGATTGAGTCAAGCAACTATGAGAAAATTTATGATAGAGTTGCACTTTTGGTTCCAGTCTGAACAGAGTTTTATGATGAAAATATAAGATATATTCCAAGTAAGCTAGCTGGTCTTCTCCCTAGTCCTAGCATAGTCAACATGATCATCAATCACACTATTGTCCCTAAGAGCGGGAACTATGATGTCATTAGAGGACATGCTTGGAACTTGATTGATAACATCATGCATTGCAGAAAGTTTAACGTGGTAGATCTCATCCTTCGAGAAATTTCTTCTTCCAAGGATGATCGGCTCAAAAGAATCAACTATGCTCCTTATATCATGTCCTTGATCATTCGAAAGACTAGATATCGTGGAGGTTTGGGCTCCTCCCACAAGCCCTACAAGCCACGAGAGGGTCCTCCTATCCCTGTAGCTCCTTGTCCCTAGGCTCAACAAGAAGATGATGCACAAGAAGAAGACCAAGTTTCTCTTTCTCGCATCTATTCTACAGCTTCGAGGTTGAGGAACGCCAATTGGAGACAATTGAACAACTTGCCTCCTTAAGTACCATAGATTATTCTCTCAAGGACAAAGTATCCTCTCTTGAGCATGCCGTAGCTTGTCCTCCCTCTCCAGTCCATTACGACAACCATCGTCGTCGTGATCCTCCACCTTAGGGACCATAGGAGTAACCCTTTTTCATATTTTGATGCAAAACGGGGAGAAGAAAAGGAAGGCACAAATGGGAGAAGCAAAGAAAGTCAAGAAAATTAATTTCTACTATATAGTACCTATATATGTTATTTTCTCTTTGTGATGTGATGAACTCTGTCTTTTGGTGTAATGGACTAGTCATAGTATCATGTTTTATGCTTTATGGACATGCTATGTAATATTGTTGAACTTGATACATGGTAATATGGTCAAGTTATGTTACTCTCTATGAATTGCAATCTCTATCTTGTTTGATTTAATTATAGTATGTCAATTTTCCCAAGTTTAACACACAAAAGAAACTCTACTAAAATTTTAAAAAATCTCTACATGTGCGTACAAAGCAACTTCTCAAATTTATATGCACATGTTTAGCAGGAGCCTTCTTATGAAATGACTTTAAAAATAAATAATTCTCAAAACTCATTTGAGCTCATTGCAAGAATTACTTACTTTTCAAAATCACAACAAGAATATACAACTCGTTTTTTTAACAAGTGGTATATTCAAAATTCTATCTTTCTCACAAATTGATTGGATTGTCATCAACCACCAAAAAGGGGAGAGTGAAAACATGTAGACCCCTAAAAATTATTTTGGTAATTAATGACAATATGTGAATATGGGACAAACATGTTTATCGAGTATTTAAAAGGTTTAGTCCTAGTGATGAATACGATAACCTGGAAATACATACTAAAGGTAAATATGAAGATCAATAAACTTCAAGATAAAAGTATCAATAGCCTAAGATTTTCATTTTATCGGTCTTTGGAGATTTGGTGGAAGAAAGGATTTTAGGTTAGAGGTTGTACTAGTAAGAGGGATTATGATTGGCAGCTCGATAGTATAGTCTTGTGTCATTTGGATCATTCTAGGATCATACAAGCATTTAGAATTTAAATTGAAGCAAACTATAGCATCCGAGTTTATATGGCAGTACTACCGCGATGTAGTATAACCGAGAAGGTGGTGTGGAACTACCGCACCCTGGTCGGACCGAAAACTAGTTGGCGGTACGTTTTTTCCAGAAAGACACTTTTGGAGTATGTTTACTCCCCTAGAAAATGGTGGTACCAAAATTCATTTTGTTGACCTACCGCATCGCGGGATGACCGTATATCCTGAGCGAAACTACCACACACTGAAAATACCAAAGTTAGTTGGCGGAATGTTATTTCTAGAGAGGGCCTATTTTGACCTCGAAGGGAAGCGGTAGTACCGCTTTAAAGAAGCGGAACTACTAAAGAGCAGAACTGCCGCACTTATAACGGTGGTAGTACTGTGCCGCAAATTCAATGGATAGTTCAGAGGCATTAAATTCATCTGCTATAGCATTATAATGTAGTCAGTGTAGACGCGGTAGTACCAGTCGATGAACGGTGGTACTACCATTCGTGCTGAAAATTTTAGGAACTTGCCTCTAACGGTCGAATCGATTGGTGGGGGTATAAATACCCCTTCACCAGCTCACAAAAACTTAGAATTAACCCCATTGAACATCCTTGAGTAAGTAGAACACCTCAAACACCTCATTTACTCCATTTGAATCATTGAAGGTAGTTGAGCCCAATTCAAATGTATTCATTCTAGATTGATCCTTATCACTTGATTGCTGTCAAGCGAAACTTGTGATTCATTACTCTTGGTAATTGCCGGCACTTAAATGGTTTAGTGGGAGTTTGCACAGTAATCTTTTCAAGGAGATTGTGAGGAGGCCCTCCACCAAACTGTGAGTGGTTCAATGTTCGTCATAGCTGGAGCGACGGAAGAATAACCACTAGTGGAATTGAGGAGCAAGGCTTACTTCGTGGAGCCGATCCAACTCGTTTGGGCTTTATTCAACGTGGACTAGTGAGGACTTGCAAGACTTTGATACCATGTCAAAACATCACATGTCTTCATTTCACATTACTTGTCTCTACTATTCCGCATTTATATGTCTAGCAAATTGAAATTGTCATATCTTGTTGAACTAGAAACATATTTGTAGAGACATTGCTTGGTGTGCCTTAGTTTTTTCTAGAATTCTGTAGGTAATGAATTGCAATAGAAATCTTGCTTAGTTTTTAATTTATGGAAATTAGTTTAAGAAAATAAGAAATTTTAGAACCTCCTATTCACCCCCTCTAGTCGATTATTCTTGATCCTACAACATGTCACAACAAGAACTCACAAAAAATTGGGACAAAAACCCTTGGATAAAGAATCTGACAATGAGGTCAAATCAAGGCAAAATGGGGCAAATTCAAGAACTTACAAAACCTGATGCCCAAATATATGTGGATTGATCTCCATTAGTCATCTCCATCACTTACACGTCCTTAGCATATAACATGATCAAGAAAGGGGGAGAGAAGATCAACACCAACAAAAACAAGAGTAAATCAACTAAATCAAAGAGACTATGAGTAAAGAACAAAGTTGATTTTTATTGCTACTTAAGGATGAAGATTTTACCACCACTCTACCTGGAGAACAAGGGAGCACATAACATCACTCACACTTCTTAAACCTAACCCTAAAACACTTGGCTAGAATGAGCAATGGTTGGATGGTTAACTAGCAAGTCTCCATTTCAATCCGCTAAATAGATGAGAAAACCAATCCATATCTAACCCTAATAGATACTATCCAATAGCACACATGGAAAAACCCGTTAACCCTACACAACATGGGTTTTGCTCACAAACTCAATTCATACATGCTTTTCAATGCACGTGAGCCCAAATCCGCTAAGTCTTCATACCTTGATCCACTTGATCATCTCAACTTTTTCTCCACTTGATCATCTCAACTTTTTCTTGATTTAAACTACTTTCCCAAGTACCATGGTTTTGATGTAAGATGGTTTTCGGTGTTTGGCAATCTTACAGAAATTCCCTTTCTTAACCCAGTTTCTTGCAAACAATCGCCATGCTTGCCACGTGTTGGTGCACCACTAACTTGCCACACATCGGCATGTTTCTTCCATTCTAGTTCCACCAGATCATGTCTCACTTCAACCAACCAAGTCACATAGTGCAACTCATTGCTTGAATCTTTCCTTCAATATTTTCTATTTTTTGTGCCATACTTGAGCTCACCATTACACCTAACATTCTTGATTATTCTGGGCCTCGCCTCCTTTATGAGAGTAGCCCGATCCTCACCGTTGGCCATGGTTGACTCCAAGTATCTATGTACATCTAAACATAAAGAAATCTTTTAGTATAAGTTCTTCATAATTTGACTCGTGTTAGCTAAAACATGCACCATGCAATGTTAATGCAATCGATTAAACACAATTCAAATCATCCCATAACCAAAATACCAAAATTACCAATTTTAAGCCGAAGCAAACACCTAGGCCGCTAGATTGCTGGTGTCAATAGGTCGACTATTGAGAGCAACCACCAAACACTGGCTGGCGGCCTAATTGCTCTCGGGTGGTCAAACCGCTAGGTCCGAATGAAGATCTGAAAAACTATAAATTTGTAAAAATCTAAATTCCAACTCTGCGCAAATGAGAATGGTTCATCATAAATTAACCTGAACCTCTTATATGGTCTCTCAAATGTCTTTCAGAGTAGACTTACACAAGCGTAAAGTACCATACTCTACAACAATCGGCATTATCGGAGTTTACATGGCGGTACTATCACTACTGTGGTATGACCGAGAAGGTGGCGTGGTACTACGACACCTGGTCAAACCAAAACCTAGTTGGCAGACGTATTTTCTAGAAAGACACTTTTGGAGTATGTTTACTCCTAAAAACAGAGTATCGAAGTTCATTTTTGGAACTATCACATCGCGGTATGACCACATATCCTAAGCGAGCAACCACACACTAGAAGTGCCAAAGTTGATTGGCGTAACGTTATTTCTAGAGAGGGCCGTTTGGACCTCAAAGGAAGTGGTAATACCGCTTTGAAGAAATGGAACTACCGGAGAGCAGAACTATCGCACTTATAACGACGGTAGTACAACGCCACAAATTCAATGGCTAGTTTAGAGCATTAAATTCATTTGCTATAGCCATTACAAAGGTAGTTAGTGCAAATGCAGAGTACCGCTAATGAACGGTGGTACTAGCACTCATGCAGAAAATTTTAAACTTGCCTCTAACGGTCGAATTGGTTGGTGGGGGGGTATAAATAATCCTCTACCAGCTCTAGGAAAGTTAGAATTAACTCCATTGAAGATCCTTGAGCAAGTAGAGCAACTCAAACACCTCATTTACTCCATTTGCATTATTTAAAGTAGTTGAGCCCAATTCAAGTGCATTCATTCTAGATTGATCCTTGGTACTTAATTGCCATCAAGCAAAGATTATGATTCATTACTCTTAGTACTTGCCAACACATAGACGGTTTTGTGAGAGTTTACATGGTGATCTCTTCAAGGAGATTGTGAAGAGGCCTCCACCAAACTGTGAGTGGACTAGTGAAGATCGGCAAATCTTTGATACCACGTCAAAAACATCACATGTCTTCATTTCATTACTACTTATCTATACTATTTCACATTTATATTTCTAGCAAACTGAAATTGTCATATCTCGTTGAACTAGAAACATATTTGCAATGACGTTGCTTAGTGTGCCTTAGTCTTTTTTTAGAATTGTGTAGGTCTTGAATTGCAATACAAATCTTGCTTAGGTTTTAATTTGTGGAAATTAGTTTAAGAAAGTAAGAAATTTTAGAATCTCCTATTCAAACCCATCTAGTCGGTTATCCTTATCATACAACATGTCACCACAAGAACTCACAAAGATTTGGGACAAAAACCCTAGGATCAGAAAATCTAACAATGAGGTCAAATCAAGGTAAAATGGGGCAACTTTAAGAACTTACAAAACTTGATGCCTAGATGTATGTGGATTGATCTCTATGAGTTATCTCCATCACATACACATCCTTGTCATACAACATAATCAAGAAAGGGGAGAGAAGATCAAAACCAACAAGAACAAGAGTAAATCAAACCGACTCTATGAGTAAAGAACGGTTGATTTATTACTACTTAAGGATGAAGGTTTTAGCACCACTCTACCAAGACAACAAGGGAGCATACAACAGCACTCATACTTCTCAAACCTAACCCTAAAACACTTGGCTAGACTGAGGAATGGTTGGATGGTTAACTAGCAAGCCTCTATTCCAACCCGTTAAATAGATGAGGCAACCAGTCCACATCCAACCCTAACTGCTTGCTCTTGCTAAAGTTCGCCATGTGTTCTCGTCATTTGTGCCGCCGCCTCCGTCGTGAGTCATCCGCGGCGCCACCATTTTCACCTTCACCGGTCGTCACCGTCATCCCTTGCCGGAGTGCACTGCCATCTACCGCCGCCGCCGCCGACCAGCCGCCGCAAATTGCCGTCCGCCGCTACGCTGAATTTTCAGTCGAGCCTAGCTCCACAAGCCGCTGCACCGCCGCCTTCAGTGAGCCAATCCTCGAGCATCATGTGTTGTCACCGCTCGACCATCCGAACATCCTCACCTCTCCGACCATTCGATCATATTCGAACCATCCGATCGTCATCACCCTTGGGATTCTTATCATCCCACCTACCAAGTCACCTTTTTTCTTTCATGAATAAGAGTTCATCTTTCTTTCCCTTTATTCCTTAGCCTTGTCTTCATCTTCCAAAAAGCTAAAAACCATCAAAACATACAGAATGAACTCTTTCTCTCTTCTCCCTTCCATTTCTCCCATGGCAACTCTTCATCCGGACATTATTTTAATGTCCACCTAAAGGAAAAGTTATGCCAAATCACACAAGTAACCCGTCCCATCTGGCCTCTTTGCGTTTTGTTCATCTATTTGCCTTTTATCTCCTATTTTTTGAAATAGACTCTAAACCAAAATCCATGCGTTGGAGTCAGTTTCTATCTCTTCCAAGCCTATAAATATGACCCCTTGACCCCTCTAAATCTGTCTCAAGCTATGCCAAGTATCCCCAAAGGCCAGAACACCGTCGGCACCGAGGCCCTCTGGCCTCGAAATTGCTCGTCGCATCCCGAGCTATCCGGTGAGATTTTTCATGATTCTTTTATGTCACATCATGTTCCTATATATCATCTATCTTCTTGCCAAATTAATTTGATTTTGATGCAGCAAATCTCTTGGAATCGAGTTTTCCCCACTCTAGGTTGAGATCGCTTTTCGACGTCGATTCATCACCTCCAATAAGCTTTAGCCCATACCGTCACCTCTCTTAGATTTACTTCGTCATGTTCTACGCCGTGCTTCTCTCCTTTGCCCCAAAAAGCCTCCACAAATTTTTGCCTACGACACCTCACCATGGTCGCCTAGGGCACTTCACGTTCCCATCTATCCGGTGATATTATCTCCAATCCTTTCACGTCAAAATGTGTCAAACCATTCCAGGTAGCTACCTTTTAAGTGGTTTTGGATTTCGTTCATCAAGCACCAAGATATCAAGTTTTTTCTTTTTCCCTACCGACGTTGTTCAAACGTCGATTGTATCATCTCCGTGAGTTTCCACGAGCCGACAATTTTTCTAGCTTCACCATACTGCATTCTAGCTCATGCTCACCCTACTTCTCCGTGTTCCCTGCCCGGGTATTATTCTTCTCTTCTATCTATGTCGTTGTCACCATTCACACCGTCATCGTGCTCCGTTTAACGTGCCATCACTTCCTGTGTGTTCTTTAGGTTCACAACAATCCATTTTGCTAGTTGCCATCACCTCCCGTGCCTCCTTTCACTGGTGCTAAGCCATCTACAAAACTCCTTACTCTCTATCCATTTTCCAGCCGAAGGAATCGGAATATTCCTTCATTTTTGTTTTTCAACAATTTCTCATCCGGCAAACTTTAAATGACTTATTCTCCTCTGTCTTAACTCCAATTAAGCTAATTATTTTTCCTAAATTCATATCAAATTGAGTTATATCTTTTGGGTTTAGTTCTATAATTTTTGGATTTTATTTCAATATATTTTTGTGTTCAATCGCACGATAGATAACGTCTTCGAAGGAGCTGAAGTAAGGTTTGAAGATCAAGAATTTATAACTGAGCAAGGCTAAGGCAAGTTATGTCTTTTGATCATGTTGAACTTAGTTTTTAATCTATTATTTACTTATTTATTTTATTTTAAATTATCTTGCATTACTATTTTGTTACAAACGCTTGTACTTGGTAGTTACTGTCCCAATTGATTAATCCCTCATTTGATAATTTGAATACCATGTTTCCACTGTCACCATAGGTTGAGAAATTATTTAGTGATACTATACTAGTTGTCACATAGGTTGTACGATTTATATGATTAGCCATGCTTATAGTTCGATGAGTTCTTCATCACTTGAGACCAATCAATTAATTTTGACTTAATGAGATACTAAATCATGGTTGGTGCCACAGTTATAAAATTTGTGTGCCATGATATTGGTGTGTAATCGATGAGACTAGCTATTCTGTGCACCAAGTACACTGCATAATAACTTTTTTAATTTTTAGTATTTTCTTTAGATTAGATTTTCCAAGATTACGTTCTCCTTTATCCTAGCTCTGATTAATCCTATTCTTTTTTTAAAAAATTATCTAAAATTGATCTCTATCTTTTGGTTCTAGTTTTGAAGTTTTTAGAGTTTATTTGAATTTTATTTTATTTTGTGCCTCATTTATTTTTCTTTCTCGTTAGATCGCGTCTTCGAAGGAGTGCAAGAACAATCAGAGAATCAAGAATTCATAACTGAGCAAGGCCAATGCAAGTTGTGTCATTTGATTATATTGAACCTAGTTTTTAATTTATTATATATTTATTTTATTTTAAATTATCGTGCATTGCTAATTTGTTACAAAACCTTTGAACCTGATAGTTATTGTCCTAATTGTTTAAATCTTTTACTTGATAATTTGAATGCCATATTGTCATTGTCACCATAGGATGAAAAATTAATTTATGATGTAATAATAGTTGTCATATGGGTTGTACGATCAATTTGCTTAGCCATGCTTATAGTTACGATGGGTTCATCACCACAAGTGATCAATTAATTAATTTGACTAAATTAGATATTGAATCGTGGTCGGTGCCACAATTATAAAATTTATGTGTCTTGACACTGGTGTGTTATTGGTATTGATTGTACAAACTTGATTTTCACTTAGGTGAATGATCGTGCAGTAAAGAAAAAAAAGTGTGGATTCACTTCAAGAGATATGGAAGTCTCACTTGGGTAATGTCTAAGGACTTAACTTTGTACGCCATTGATCTGAGCCTTACCATGTGTAACATTCCAATTTTTGAAAACTAGAAATAATGTGTAATTTGTGCTAATTAGAAATTTTGGCATTTCTTGGTATTATAAATTTTCTGAGTTTCAAGTTTTTGGTTGAGGTTCCATTAAAAACAACATAAAGTGTACACATATACATATAAAGGAAAGCACATGAAATATAGTGGAAAATCAAAAAGAAATTGAAAAGAAAAGAAAACAAAAAAAATTGAAAGGAGAGCGAGCGGCCAGCCTTGGCCCACCACCAGCTCCCTTCGCTTCTCTCTCTCGCACCCCTCTCCTCACGGCTCTCTCTCTCTCCTCGCCGGCGCTCGCCACTCACTCACACTCTCCTCTCGCGCCTCCTCGCTGGTGCTCGCCGCCACTCGTGCTCTCTCCATCCGCCGCCTCCCTTGCGCCCTCCCCACGCCCGCGCTGCCGCGCCCATGCCTGCCTCCCATGCGCGCACCGCTGCCCTCATCACTCACGCCACCGCCCATGCCTAGAATCGCTCATCGATCGTCGATAATAGCAGCCGCACGGCTCCTTTTCGCTATAAATAGCCACCATTCCGAGCCGCCCTTGCCTTTCCTCGCGCCTCCCCTTTTTCCCCTCCCGTTCTCCCTTGCCCCGTGGCGGCGCTCTCGCCGCCGTTGCTCCCGGCCGCCCCGGCCGCTCCAGCCGATGTCCTCCTTCCACGCGCCACGGCGCACCTCCTCCTCCTATGCACCTTCCCTAGCAACCGATTGGGTTTTCTCGGCGAGGCTCGCCGCCACCGCTTTGCCCCAAACCGACCGCGGTGCTCCCACCTCGGCCATCTCCTCCACGAGGCGCCGGCTCAATTCCTTTGGTGGAAGCACCTCGGAGGCACCGCAAGCTTCCCATCGCCGCTTTGCCCCCTCGACGCCCGAGTATCTCTCTCCGTGTGGACTCTCCTCCGCCGCACTGATTCCCGCCGCCGGCCTCCTCTAGAGCTCCTCCGCCGGCCAACAACACGGTGAGCTTCCCTATACTTTCTAGATGCTCGTGGCGCGCTTTATTTCTTCCTTTCCTCCTCCTCGCGTCGGTGGCCCTATCCACCCCGCCACCGCCGCTATGCCGTTGGCCGCCATTCTCGCCGCCACCTTGACCCATGCTAACACCTCCAGTAGTTCCTTGCCCTTGGGGAACCGTTTTGCCGGCCGCGCCGCTCCTTCTCCGGCCGCCACGGCAACGACTCCTACCTCACGGGCGCAGCCCTCCTCTCGCTCGGTTCATCCAGCCCCAGCCGAACATCACCCCTTGTTTTCTTTCTTTCTTCTGTTCAGGAGTATGGCAGATGGGCCCTCCCTGGTTGTTGATCATGGGAAGGGCTTAAGGCAGTGGGTGATCAAAGAATTTGTTGCAAACTAAAAACAGGAGAAATATGTACTAGCCTAGCATGCCATAAGCAAAGAATTGCTAAACTTAAAAGTTGCAAAAGAATGAAATCACAAGTCCTCTCATAGTCAGGGTTATAGAGATGACATTAGAACTAATGTTAGTGAATCCTTTTTATAAGAAATAACATTGGAACTAGTTAGTAAAGATTATAAAGATTATCAATCATAAGGTTTAAATCATAACTATTGTTTGTAGGCATTAGAACTTAAGTAAAAGAAGTATGACAAGTTAGTTTATTCCCTAAATTAAACTATGCCTTATTTATACATTGTGTAATTCATAATTAAAATATAAATATCATGAAAGCCCTCTCTTATTTAGTAAAGGTTATAGATAGCTAATAATCCTAGACATTAGAACTTCATGAAAGTTCTTTTCAAATATTGGTTAAATAAATTGAATATTAAGCTACTATAAACTCACAAATGGATATCACCTTGCATATAGTCATGTAAAGTCCACCCATAAGAAGTATGCCTTGAGTTATACATTATGTGTCGTAGGCTATTAAAAATTAAATATTATAAGAGTCCTTCTAAAATAGTAGCTAATACAAGTAATTAGCATAAATAAAGAGTATAATGGCATGTAAACTAGTTAAACGATAGATATTTATGGGATAAATAATACGAAGAAATGAATAGGAGTCAAATAAGTTTTAATATTGGCAAAACTACATGTTAATTATGATTAACAAATTAATGACTGTAACATCTCAAAATTTTGTTCCTTTATTGAAAATTAAATCTGGAGTTTATTGGATTTTCTGGAGTTATGTTAAAGTCCTGATTCAAGAAAAATTATAAACTTTAATTTATAAAAGTCAAAAATAAATTTATTGCATTACTAAAAGTTAAAACAAATGTATTTCACTTCCTTAAGTCAAATATGAGATTATATTAATTTTTCTAGATTTTAGAAGGAATTAAAACCTTCCTTCAAAATCAAATTGTACCTTTGCAAATTATACTTGTTAAAATGAGTGGGACATATTTTTATTAAGTCTAGAATAGCTCCAGATAGTTCTCTCGAATTTTTCTGGATTTTTCAAAATTTATTTGGTATTTTTTCGAGTTTTCTAAAGCTTAATAGCATTTCTGGAAAATCAAAAGAAAGAAAATCCCAAAAACCCCTCCCGCCGCGGTGTCAAGCATCGGCGTCCCTCCGCCGCCGGATTCCCCCTCACCGTCCGATCTAACTTAAACCTCTCCCCGCCTCCTCTCTCTCTCGCGGCGACGCGTGTCGTGTATCTAGCCGTCCGCTCTCCCACCCGGTTCAATCCCCGCCGCTTCTCGCGACTTACCGCTTCGCCGCTTCATTCCCCCCTCCGATCGGCACGTGGTTTCATCCGAGCCATCCCCTATTGCCGCACCTCATCGTGGGCCGCCTTCCCACTTAAGCACCGACCGCCCCGACCGATCTTCGTTGTCGGATCGAATCTCAGCCGTCCCCCTTCACTTACCCCTTCGCAACGCGCCAGCGGTCCCGATCTCTCCCCCGTGCCACCCGTCAATCATCCGACCGTCCCCCTCGCTCCTTCCTTTTCCTTCTCTCTTCGCCGACGCGGGCCCCACTCGCGCCTTTGTCTCCCCGCCTCTTTCCTTTCTTCCTCGTGGCGATCTCCGCCACGCCGCCATTCTTGCTGCAAACCAAGCTTTAAAGCTTCGGTTTCTTCCGACTGATGCCCGCGCCAATCGCCGATCGCAATTGATCCTCCACCGCGTCCGCTGCGGGCATTAATTTCGACATGCCCTCCTTCACCGTCGTTAGCATTCCCAACCGCGAAGTTGCGCGCGACTGCTACCGCTTCTCCCGCCTATAAAAGGACCTCCCGAGGTTCCTCCACCCACACCGCCGCTCCCCATGCCTCCAATTCACAACATTGAGCCCCGAGCCCTCGCGCCCGATTTCCCTCCCGGCTCCAGCTACTCTGGCGAGCGATTCCGCCGCCAAGCCCCTCGCCCCTTGCCGAAGCTCTCTCGACCTTGCCGGGCCCCAGCGAACACCGGCGACCACCTCCCCGGCACGCACCACCGGAGCTACTCCGCCGCCGTGAAGCCTTCTCCGACCGCCGCTCTCCACCGATTTCTCTCCGGTCATCCTCGGCCTCGCGCAAGGTACCGATGCGATCCTCGCACCCTCCTCTTCATTTTGGTGCCTCGCCGGCCGCCGCCACCGAGCTCCGCGACCATCGGTCCCGAAGCGCGCCGCCGCGCCGGCAAAGCACGCCGCCGTGCCGGCCGAGTTGGCGCGGCGTGGCAGCGTGTGGCGCCGATCGGCGCCACGCCAGCGCCACCCGCGACGCCGCCACTCTGCTATGCGCCGCCACGCCGCATAAAGCCGTGACGTGGCAGCCACGCCGCGACCACGCGGCAGCCCCGTGGCGCCACGCCGCCATCCCGTTCTCCCACGCGCCGCCTGCCACCTCACCCTTCCCTCGGGTCCATGGACTCGGTCCATGACACCCGGGCCCCACCTGTCAGCCTCTGCAGGAATATATTAATCCTAGGGATGACATCATAATCTATAATTTCCTTTAGAGAAATAATTCGCGCTAACGTCATAAATCCTTTTCGGTTTAAAAATAAATCCAGAAAATACCCTTTTTCTTTTATTTTGAATTCAAACTTTGGAAGGCTATAACTTTTGCATTTTAACTCCAAATTGACCCATTCAAATTTCTAAATTTTTCTAAAATCATGATCTATCCATTTCTGGAATAATTTTAAAATTTTGAAATTTATTTAAATTTGATTTGAATATATTTTGTAATTCCAAGGTTTAAATTTAAATTAAAACTTCCAACTTCTTTTAAAAGCCTCAATTCCTTTTAAAAATTGTTGACCCACATCCAAAATTCAAAATTCTGTCTCCCAGTTTATTTTATAATTCTTGGAAGTTATTTGGATTTTATTTGAATTTTTGTTTTGAATTTGCTTTGAATTAATTATTTCGTTAGATATTGACGATTCCAGAGAGTTTGAATTCGACGAATCGCAGCAGGACTTCGATCGAGGCAAGTTACACCTTTGACCATGTTGAACCTAATATTTTAAATTATTTATATTGTTTTACTGTATATGCATGCGTATCTTTATTCAAATGTAATTCAAATTTGATTTGAATTTTAGATATACCCATGATCCTTTGTATATGGCCAATTTGAATCTTGAATTCATATACCTTGTCACTCTAGCTGAAAACTAGTTAGTACTATAGTATTGGCTAGAAATCTTTATAGCAATGCTTAGCCTGGCTTAGTATAATTTTAGGTGGGATCAATCTTTCACATGAAATGACGGACTTGGAAAATTGATATCTTGATTTCGATGAGTCAAGGGTGGTTTTACGGAAATTATTTAAAAATGAAAATAGCAAACATGTTTTGGACTTAGGCTAATGGTTAGGTGGTGGTGCCAGATGCCTCGTGTTTGGTGACACTGGTTGATTATCGTGCACGGGTATGTGGTTGAGCCTAAATCAACTTAAGGACCGCTTCGTGAATTATTTTACGGTCACTTCAGACTACCACAAGTCCGGTATGGAACGGACCTGGCTAAGTAATTTGTGAAGTTCCAATAATAGTCTCGCTATAGACTGAATGTGAGCGCGGCGTAGGCTGTGGGAAGTCTCACATGGCACCAGAGGGGGCTCCAACTCGTGGATTCGAGTTGTGGTGAAATCTTAGTGGCGGCGTGATTATGTTAGCTATGAATCATCGGAACAACCTTGTCATGAACTCTCCGCCGTACACCTACGGCAGTGTGTTGATCGCGTGGCTCAAGTGAGAGGGAATGTCTTGTGGGTAAAGATGTACACCTCTGCAGAGTAACAAACTATCTGGATAGCCGTGTCCACGGTCATGGACATGCTGAGTAGAGTCTTCACAGATTAGACTTGAACTTTCATAAAACTTGGTTTTGGCAAAACAAACGTTGGATTTGGTAATGGTCCGGGTGGATTCCCGTGGATAGGTTAGTGTGGGTTGGAGCCTACACTAACGGTATTACTTGTTAAAAATAATGTTTCATATACTGTATTAAAATTCAGCTTTTCGTATTTACGTTATTGTATTTAAATTCAAGTATTGCTTTCCGCACATTACCCTATTAAGCTTCCTTTGAAATCCCTTATGCATGCATCAACTCTGTTATATTTCCTAGTGTAACTTGCGTAAGCATTTACTTGCTTACTTTGGGAGTATCAGACTCACCTTGCTAAATCTGTTGCCGACTTCGAGGGTGACTACGACGGTGAGGACTACTTCAATGAGTAGGACGCGCCTTCTGCTCATTCACTCGTGGGAGGTGGATGGGCTGTGTTGCCACCTTTACCTTCTTTCCGCTGTTTTTGTTTATTTTGTTGGCCTTGTGCCTTATTGTAAGACTTGGCCTTAAGGCCGTATTTTGCTTAATAATATCTCGTGGTTATTTTTGCATGATATACATTGTCATAAACCTATGTGCACTAGCTTTTCCTGGGATAGTGCGATTTACACAGAGGGGCTCGGAGTTGTTGTTCCGGGTCCCGACAATGACCTTACAAGGATAAGAAATTGCTTTTGGAACTATAATGAGCAAGGTTGGCACAACGTTATGACAATAAAAATTATTGAATTATTCCTTATATAAAAGTTATCTAAAACAAGATCATGCATAGACTATTTCCCAAATAGCAAGTAGATATCATGTATTTAAAAATATAGATAGTAATAATAATTATAAGATCATAAAAGTAATTTTGAAAGATTGCCAACCAAAGAGTAGCAAAGCAAATGTTTGGAATAATTGATGCAAAGATATGTGCATATATAAAGGTTCTTGTAAGCTTGCGACTAAAACCTATACAAGGATCGCCCAACGTTCTTAGATAAGGCCTTGGCAAGCTGAAAATTAAACGCTCACATAATAATTAGTTTTTTTAACTGATGTTCAACATAAATTAGAGACAAATGGTGCAACAAGATTCCACCACATGAATTATCAATGGCCAATAATTAATAGGACACCTTTAAGTTAAAAAGAATCATATAATGTAGCTATTTAAAGTCCTCTGAGCATCGGTCAACGAAATGGCTTTTGCCGATTGTGTACCACTAAACGAGCTAGTATTAGGACCACATAAAATAATGCATCTTCAGTTATTAGAAATATAAACAATAAAACTAATTTGGTAAATCAAAATAATCGGATACCTTATATATGTAACACATGTCATAATTCGTAAATGCTAACCCCGATAAAATAATGCTTGGCTGAATTCATACACCTCTACCCTAACCATGGAACTTTCTTGATAAATATAAAATTATAAAAAGAATATTATTAAATAGAGTAGGTTGAGCCATGGTATTCTTCAGTCGGTTATGCCTAGCCATCTTTAAACCCGAAGCGGATTACTCCGGCAAATACCCTCCCGTCATAAACCTTCCTTTGTCCTTTTGCCATTCATCGTTCCGTTCCAACCCCATGGACTCCCATCAATTCTCCGCGCCCGGTCCATCCTATCGAAAGTCACCCCTTTAATTTATAATAAAGTTGAATTGAGTTTATTTGGATTTTACTTGGATCTTTTGAGTTATTTGCATTCATTTGTTTAGCACATAATTAGAACTCGGAATCCTGAAGAATCAATGGATCAAAAGAAACCAAGACCCAGGAGACGAGGAGGACCAGAAGCTCGAGATCAACAAACGAGAAAGTCTTGAGTAAGCTCAAGGCTACGGTAAACCAAGCCAAGCGAGTCAATACTTTGATCATATTGGACCTACATTTTTCTGCAATTTATTTTGGTTTAAATTATCAACTGCATGCTATTATTTTATGTGCTAAGTATATGCCTGATTTCCATACCCTAGTTACTTACCAATTAATAAGTTTGTTAGTAATACCTTCTTTTAGAATAATAGAATATGTGAGCCTTGTCACCCTAGTAAAACTATAATGGTATTCTTTTGAAAATAAGTCCGTAATTATATATCATGCTTAGTTGTGCTTAGATACTCGGGGGCACCAAAATGTCCCCAGCATCACTTTAAACTATGAGATCTGGATTTGGGAAGACAGGGTGAAAATGGTTGGTGTATTTGGACAAGGATATTTTTATATTCCCAAAAACCCCCACTTGCTTAAGTATCTGGGCGGGTGGTCCGGGGGTGTGGTGCAGTGGTGCACGAGAGTGGTTAGTGGTAGAACCGCCCAGGCAACCATAAGGACCGAATCTCGTGATGACCTCCCATGGTACAACAAAGACAACCACAAGTCGGCAAAATATAGGCGGGCTAACTAATCTGCATAGCTCTAGTGTGGTTACGTGAAGGTGTGAACACGAGCAAAGGGAAGGATGGTCTCATCCCCGCCTTTGCCCGTGATGGCTCACGAGGGACCCTTCTCGAGGGATGTACTCATCCTACAGAAGATAAACCTTAGTGGGCGTAACCACAAGTAGGATTATGCATTGTAACAGTCTCGTGATAATCTACTCAACCACATGGTCAAGGAATCATGTGGGGCAACGGGCAGATCTATCTCTTGTGGGTAAAGTGTACAAACTCTGTAGAGTACAAAAGCTATTCGAATAGCTGTGCCCACGGTCAAGGGCGGACATGGGAACTTGACTAGATATAGTTCTATTTTAAAAGCCTGGTGGGTGGAATTGGTAAAGTTGAGGGCAGAGAAAGGCCCTGATTTGTGTTGTCCTCGGTGTCGTCCCAGTGGTAAGTTAAGCGGCTATAACGTTAAAAATTGGTTTTTGTGGAACAAGCAACTTGGGTTGATGGATGAGATTCAGACTTATTCTATAAAATCTTTTATTCAAAGATATTATAAAATTTTGGTCCAAAGGCTAGGTCTAGGAATTTCTTATATATATTAATTTTTTTTAAATGCAACTTCTGGCAAAATAAATTAAACCCGAGCCTATCCTTTGTCAGGCCATGCATGATATATATATATACTTGCATTCTGTGTGTTGGCTCACTGAGCACGGTGGTTGGTGTGCTCACACTCGCTCACAAAATCTAGAATCAGGAGACGAATCGCTGCTCTTCAGCAGTATGCCAAGCCATGATGATGAAGAGAACAAGAAGGCCAAGAACTAGGTCGCGAACCCCAGTTGGCCATTGCCTGTGGGCATGTAATGTGGGTTCCACTGCAGTGCTTCGCTTCCGCACTGCCAGATTTTCGCCTAATCGGCTCATGTATAAGTATTCTATTATAATTACGCCGCTTGATATGTACTTTGATGTTCAAGATCAGATCCGTGAGCACTATCTACTGATCTAGAGAATAGTGCGGTGGAATCACAGAGGATTCTGGATTAAAAAAATCCGGGTCCTACACTGTGCAAACCACATGTCTAGTTTGGGATAGACCTAGCTGATTAATTTGTGATATTTCAATTTTGATTTCGCCAGTGAGTTGAACATGGTTGCAGATTTTTATGAGGTGCAAGAGGGGGCAATTATCGACTAGGTAGTTAACCTACTCCATAGCGAAACCTTGGTGGGGGCAAAATTGAGTTAAGATTTAACATTGTAAAGGACTTGTTATGATTTTATTTAACGTGAGAATAGCTGTGTGGGTACAGTTGTGTAACCTCTACAGAGTGTAAAATTATTCGAATAGTTGTGTCCCCAGTTTTGGACAATGCTTAGTGATTTCACACAAAAGGTAGATATTTCTTATAAATGTGCCTAAGAGAGCCGTAAAAAATGAATGGATAGTTTACTGTTAGTTTATTAAGTGAATGGGTAGTTCACTTGTGGTCTATTTAATTTTTTTGGTTATTTATTATTATTTTTCTTAAAGTTTGCTTTTAACCTATTTATCGTATTTACTTTAAATTACTGCTTTCTATAAAATAATCTTTTAGCCATCTACTGGTAAGCCTTACATATTATATTGCCCCTTTATTACAAACGTCTTACTGAGTATCAATATGCTCACAGCTTTATTCCTACTATTGCTTAGTTAAAGAAGAGGAATCATATCAGCAGAAGGTACCTGAAGGAGGATATTTCGATAACTTCTCGGATTAGGACTTCGCTTCCTAGTCGGTTGCCTATGGGCATGTCAAATGGCTACCATACTTACTTCTGTTTTCTGCTGCTAGTTTCTTAAGCCCTTCAGGTTATTAATTATAAGTTTGGCCATACGGTCGTACTTTAATAATTATTAATATTTAAGTCTTTTTCTTTGTTATTCATGCATTTGATCGATATTTTATCTATATTTATACTTTGTGCACTAGCGTGCCTTAGATTAGTGCGGTGTTGAGACCCGAATATGCAAATTCGGACTCTCTGTGTATACTACACTAGTCCCAGGATCACGCTAGTGCACACAGTCAAACATAGAGGTAATCACAACCATATACACGCTAAAATAAAAGAAAAACTCAAATATCGATAAATCTCAAAAGTACGACCTTATAGCCAAGCTTAAAATAGACTAGCCCGAAGGGCTTAACAAAAACTAGCAATGAAAACCAAAATAAAGCGTAGTGGCCAATCGACAAGCCCATGGACTATCGAGTGGAGAACGGCCTAATCCGAAGTCGTCAAGTACTCTCCTTCCGAACCTCTCGCGCTGGTGCTACACCTCTTCCTCAATCGAGCAACATTGGGCATAAAGCCATGAGGACATTGGTACTCGTGAAGTCGCTTGTAACAAATAAATGCAATATAGTATGTAAGGCTTACCAATGGAAGGTCAAATGTTAATTTGCGAAAAGGACATTTAAAGATAAATATAGTAAATAGATTGAAAGCGAACTTTAAGTAAAACAATAAGAAATAATTAATCAAAAGAATTGACATAACCACTTGCGGACCTCCCATCCACAAGCTAAACCAACCGTTTATGGACCTCCCATCCACAAGCTGAACCAACAGTGAATTAGACATTCACTGTCTAACCACCATCCACAAGTTTTCAGAAATAACTATATGTAACGTCCTATTTTTCTGCTATTTTTAAAGCCAGGAATTTAAAAATGAATTTTCTGGAATTTTCTGAAATTAATTCAAGCTTTAAATGATTTTTAGAATTTTAAAAGATTTAATATGATTAAAATAAATATTAACATAAGTTGAAAATATTTTATTTGGATTCTTCAGGTCTCAAGGAATTTTCTGGTATTTTTGGTGAATTTTTGGGAGTTATTTGCTATTTTCTAGAGTTTTTTGATGTTTATTTGATTTTCTGAAAAAGAAAAAGAAATCAAAATCCTCCCAGCCACCCGATCCCGCCACTGGCCGCGTGTCAGCCATCTGTCGCCTCCCCGCCACCGCTGTACCCCTTCCCGCCTTCCCGCTCTCCGCGCCGCCCGATCAACCGCCCGGACGCGCGTCGCGCATTTGCGCCTGCCACGCGGCGGCATTAGCCCGCACGCGCGCCGCGCCGCTTCTCCTCGCCGTCCGACCGCGCACCGCGCTTCCCACCGCCGGATCGCCGGTGGCACGTAACCCTAACCCTAATCACGCCGCTTGCCTCGCCGTCCGATCTTTTCCTCGCCGATCCAGGCCATCCAAACCGACCGCCACGCCGCGCGCTTCGATCGAGATCGCTCGTTCACGCTGATAAAATCCACGTGGCTACCTCGGGCCAGGTGCCCGCTCGCCGCCGCCGCTGAACCCTAACTCCGCTCCTCGCGCTCGCGCCGCCGTTTCTGCCGCTCGCGCCGCTCGAAGCGTGCTCGCGCCCCCACCGCCGCCGGAGTGGTCCTCTTCGCCGAGCGGTCTTCTCCGCTGCCGCCGCTTAGCGCCGCGGTGAACCCCGCCGCCGAAGTCGCCTCCAGCGCGCGCCGCGCTTCGCTCGCTTCGCGCCGCACCGCTGCCGCGCCGCGCGGCGCGGCCGCACGCGCCGCCATCGACCACCGCCCCGCCCCGGCCGCGCAATTCCACCGCGACATCCAGATTCGACCGAGGTCTCAGATCGTGCCGCGCCATCTCCCGCCGCCCGATCCCGCCGCGCTCGCACCAACTCGCGCGCGTCAGCCCTACCACGTGGCAAGCCACGTCAGCCCTAGTCCACGTGGCCTCCCACGTCAGCGCCACGTCTGCCAAACCCCGCCCCCTGAGCCACGTGGCAGCCACGTCAGCATGCCACGCCGCCCTAGCCACGTGGCAGCATCGCACTACCACGCCAAGACCGCCCGCCGCCGCTCTCGCTCTCTCGTGCACTATTCGGTGGACCGCGTCCACCATGGACCCGGTTCCCCGTGCGCCCGGTCCACAGCACAGTAATATTTTTTAATTTTCCCGATTTAATTTCTGATTAATTTTCCGAGAACCCGTTCTCCTTCGTCCTAGCTCCGATTGACCCCGTTCTTTTTTCTAAATTCATCTAAAATCGAGCTCTAGCTGTTGGTTCTGGTTTTGTGAATTTTGGAGTTCATTTGCTTATCATTTTATGTGTTTTCTTTGTTTCGGTCGTTTTCTCTCTCGTTAGATTCGGATTCCGAAGGAGCAGGTTCTACGCTCGAAGACCAGGATTACCTCGCTGAGCATAACCAAGGCAAGTCGTGTCCTTTGATTATGTTGAACCCAGTTTGCAATCTATTATTTAATTATTTTGTTTTAAAGTACATTGCATCGCTACTTTTATTCCAACCTTTGTGGTAGCTATTGTCCTAATTGAATTTACTACCCCTGGATAAATTGGAATGCCATGTTACCACTGTCACCATAGGTTGGGAAACATACTAGTGATGCTATGTTAGTTGTCATATGGGTTGTAGATTAGTCTGCTTAGCCCTGCTTAATTTGCGATTGAGTTCATCATCACATGAGAATTGTTAATTTGACTTAATAAATTATGGAACTGTGGTTGGTGCCACGTTTATTAAAATTTGGCCATGGCATTGGTGTGTCATTGGCAGGGAGATACAAACTTGGTTTTGCACTCGAGCGAGTGATCGTGCAGTAAAGGGGGAAGTGCAGGTGCACTTCGGTGGATGTGGTAGCCTCGCCCGGGTATTGTTAAGGACTTAACTTTGTGCGCCATTGATCTGAGCTTAATCGTGTAAACCACATGTCTAGTATGGGATAGACCTGGCTGATTAATTTGTAATATTTCAATTCAATTATGCCATTGTGATGGACATGGTTGCTGATTTCTATGTGGCGCAAGGGGGGTGTGATGCGAAACCCTAGCAGGCAGGATTGGGTTGAGGTAGAGTATTGTAAAGGCCTTGTTGTGATTTCCTAAGATCGAGGCTAATCACATCGTGTGGGTACAGTTGTGCAACCTCTGCTAGATATATTGTAAGCTTGGCCATAAGGTCGTATCTTTGAAATTTTATCGATATTCGAGTTTTCCTTTATTATTATCGTGTGTATGACTGTGATTACATCTATGGTTGACTGTGTGCACTAGCGTGATCCTAGACTAGTGCAAATTACACAGAGAGTCCGAATTGCATATTCGGGTCTCGACACTATACCTCGTGTGAAATTACCGAGCATTGTCCATGACCGAGGACGCGGCTATTCGAATAGTTTTACACTCTGCAGAGGTTGCACAACTATACCCACACGATGTGATAATCCTCACATTAAAGATAATCACATCAAGGCCTTTACAATGTTCGCCATAACTCAATCCGCCCGCTAGGTTTCGTGATCACACCTCTTGCGCCACATGAAAATCAGCAACTATGTTCATCTCAATGGCAAGATTAAAGTTAAAACATCCCAAATTAATCAGCTAGGTCCATCCCATACTAGACATGCGGTAATTGTCACAAAGTTAAGTCCTTAACATTACCCGAGAAGCTACCACATCCCTTGAAGTGCACCAACACTTCCCTTTATCGCACGATCACTCGCCCGAGTGAAAATCGATTTTGTATAACCAAGTCAATGACAAACCAATGCCATGGCACAAATTTTAATAAACGTGGCACCAACCACAGTTCCATAACTCATTAAATCAAATTAATAATTCACATGTGATGATGAAACCATTCGTAAATTTAAGCAGGGCTAAGCAATTCTATCGCACCAATCCCATGTGACAATTATCATAGCATCACTAAATAATAACCCAACCTAAGGTGACAATGGCATAAGGGTGTTCCAAATTATCAAGGAGGGATAATCAATTTGAGACAACAACTGCCAATCACAAAGTTTGAATAAAAATAGTGATGCAATGTAATTTTAAAAAATAATTAAATAATAGATTGCAAACTGGGTTCAACATGATCAAAGGGAACGACTTACCTTGGTTATGCTTAGCGAGGTACTCTTGGTCTTCGGGCGTAGATCCTGCTCCTCCGGAATCCGAATCTAACGATGGAGAAAACGACTAAAATAAGAAAAACAAATAAAATGATAAGCAAATGAACTCCAAAAATCATAAAACTAGAACCAAAAGCTAGAGCTTGATTTTAGATGAATTTAGAAAAAAGAACGGGGTCAATCGGAGCTAGGACGGAGGAGAACGGGCTCTCGAAAAATAAACCCTAAAGAAAATCAGGAAAATTGAAAAGGGGCACTGTGCTGTAGACTCGGTCCACGGAAAAACCAGTCCATCGTGGACCCGGCGCACGGAACAGTACCACGCCACATGTACGGGTGTGGCTGACGTGGCTGCCACGTGGCACCTAGGATGAGTTTTGGCTGACGTGGCGCTGACGTGGTATGACACATCATACACCATGTGGCGGTAGGGCTGGCGTGGCAGCTGACGCGGCTAGGGCTGATGTGGCTTGCAGGACGCCGGCGCGCGACTTGATTCAACGGCCGAGGTGTGGCCACGGGCGATTCGAGCCGCCGATCCAGATCTAGAGAAATGGCTGGGATTGAGCGGCGTGGAGGCGGGAACCGACCGATGGCCGACGCGTGGCGGGTGCACCGTGCGAAGCGTCGCGCGGACGCGAGGTGCGGACACAGGCAGGGTCTAGCTCGCCAACCGAGGGAGAGGGCGCGGGGCGCGGCGTGGAGGCGACGCGGGCGGCGACCGGGCGGAGGGAGAGGTCGACGGCACTCACCGACGATGGCGACGGCGGCGGCGGCTACAGCGGCTCCAAGGATGCGACGGTGGAGACGGAGGCAGGCGGAGCGAGCTTCGGTAGCAGCGCCGCGGTCGCGAGGGCGGAGGCGAAGGTGACGGCACCGGCGGGGCACGTGAATCGGGGCGACGGTGACGAATAAAACACGCGAACCGAGGGGGTTGGATTTAGACACGGCGCAAACGCGGGGCCGACACGGTGCAGGCATGGACGGCTAGGATGACGCGGGAGAGATCGAACAGGCATGGACGCGCGGGATGCGACGGCGGTTAGGGTTAGGGTTTCCCGGCACGAGCGTGCGGATCTGCGACGCGTGGCGGGGCGCCGATCGGACAGGCGTGCGAGAGGCGGGGCGCGAGCGGTGCAGATGGAGGCCACGTGGCGAAGGAGGCAGATCGGGCGGCGGGGAACGAGGCGGGGCAGGGCAGCCGAGCGAAGGCGGGAGGTGTCCCGATGGGCGACGCGTGTGCGGGGGCCGAGGCATCGGATGACTCCGAGTGGGTGAGGGCGGGGCGGCGTGCGGCGTGGGTTGGGCTGGTTGGCGCGGCGGGTAGGGGGCGGGGATAGGTGACACGTGGGCGGCGGAGGATCGGGCGGTGAGGGAATTCCCAATTTCTTTTTTTTCTTCCAGAAATTCAAATAAAGCAAAAGAGCTCACCAAAAATAGCAAATAAATCCCAAAAATTCACCAAAAAATACCAGAAAATTCCTTGTGACACAAGGAACTCAAATAAAATATTTTCAGCTCATGTTGAAGTTTAATTTAATCACATTAAATCCTTTTTAATTTCTAAAAATTCTAATTAAGCTTTATTAATTCCAGAAAATTTCAAAAATTTATTTTTAAATTCAGGGTTTTAAAATCTCTGAAAATTAGGATGTTACATGCGGTATACATAGAGAGTCCAAATTTGCATATTCGGTCTCGAGAAACTAGTAGGGTATCACTAAATAATTTTTCACCCTATGGTGATAATGGAATCTTGGTATTTAAATTATCAAGGTGGATTTAAGCAATTTAGACAATAGCTACCAGATACGAAGGTTTGTAATAAAATAGTAATTTATGATAATTAAAAATAAATAATAGATATAAAAAATATATTCAACATGATCAAATGACATGACTTGCCTTGACCTTGCTCGCTTATGAATTCTTCATCCTCTGGTGGTACTCCCACTCCTTCAGAGGCGTGATCTAACGAGAGAAAATGAATAAGACACAAAATAAATTCAAATAGAATTGAAATGAACTCTAAAAACTTCAAAACCAAAACTAAAAGATAGAGCTTAATTTTAGATGAATTTTTTAAAAAAGAATGAGGTCAATTGGAGCTAGGACGGAGGAGAATACGCTCTTTGAAAATTAAATATGAAGGAAAATACTAAAAAATCAAAAACTTTACTGTGTTGTGGGCCCAGTGCGTGGAAAGGCTAACCTATGGTGGACTTCATGCATGGAACAATGCATAGTTCATGGCTCGAATGATGTGGCTGCTTACTAGACAACTAGGGCTGATGTGGCATGCTGACGTGGCACCGGGATGGCTCGATTAGCTGACGTAGCATCCACATGGCACGACACGTGGACTTGGGGCTGAGGTGGCAGCTGATGCAAGCGGCTGACTCGGCTAGGGTTGACACGGCGATCGGATGATCCGTATGGGTGAGGACGTTCGGACCAGGCCGAAGGGGTAACACGATCGGATGGTTGAGGAGTGAGGACGATGGGACTGTCCAAACGATTATGATGATCGGACGGCTGAAGACAATTGGACGGCAGGGGATGATTGGACGCGTGGCATAAGGTGATTGGCAGATGGGCACGGCGACGTTCGGACAGTCCAAGGATTAAACGTGCTCTCCTGAGGGCACCCCAAATTAGTTGGTGGAACGTTATTTCTAGAGAGAGCCAGTTTTTGACCTCAAAGGGAAGCGGTAGTACCGCTTAGAAGAAACAAAACTATTGGAGAGCGGAACTACAACACTTATAACAGCGGTAGCACCATGTTGCAAATTCAGGGACTAGTTCAGAGGCATTAAATTCATCTGCTATAGTCGTTACAGTGCAATCAGTGCAGATGCGGTAGTACCGACCGATGAACGGTGGTACTACCACTCATGCTGGAAATTTTAGGAACTTACATCTAATGGTCGAATTGATTGGTGGGGGTATAAATACCCCTCCACCAACTCAAGGAAAGTTAGAATTTTCTCCATTGAACATCCTTGAGCAAGTAGAGCACCTCAAACACCTCATTTACTCCATTTGCATCATTTGAGATAATTGAGCCCAATTCAAGTGCATTCATTCTAGATTGATCATTGTCACTTGATTGCCATCAAGTGAAACTTGTGATTTATTACTCTTAATACTTGCCGACACCTACATGGTTTAGTGAGAGTTTGCACAGTGATCTCTTCAAGGAGATTGTGAAGAGGCCCTCCACCAAATTAAGAGTGGCTCGGTGTTCGCCATCTCTGGAGCAGAGGTAAAACAACCACTAGTGGAATTGAGGAGCAAGACTTAATTAGTGAAACCGATCCAATTGCTTGGACTTTACTCAGCGTTGACTAATGAAGACCAACAAGTCTTTGATACCACGTCAAAAACTCACATGTCTTGCTTATGTTTTTTGTGGAAATTAGTTTAAGAAAGTAAGAAATTTTAGAACCTTCTATTCACCCCCTCTAATCAGTTATCGTTGATCTTATAACATGTCACAACAAGAACTCACAAAGATTTGAGACAAAAAAAAAACCCTTGAATCAAAAAATCTCACAATGCGATCAAATCAAGGCAAAATGGGGCAAATTCAAGAACTTACAAAACCTAATACCTAGATTTATGTGGATTGATCTCTATGAGTAATCTCCATCACTTACTCGTCCTTGATATTCAACAAGATTAAGAAAGGGAGAGAGAAGATCAAAACCAACAAGAACAAGAGTAAATCAACTAAATCAAAGAGACTATGAGTAAAGAATGAAGTTAATTTATTGCTACTTAAGGATAAAGGTTTTACCACCACTCTACCTGGAGAACAAGGGGGCACGCAATAGCACTCTCAAACCTAACCCTAAAATACTTGGCTAGAATAAGAAATGGTTGGATTGTTAACTAGGAAGTCTCTATTCCAACCTTTTAAATAGATGAGGCAATCAATCCACATTTAATCCTAATTGATACTATCCAATAGCACACATGGGGAAACCCGTTAACCCTACACAACACAGGTTTTACTCACACACTCAATTCACACATGAATTTTCAAAACACATTAGCCTAAATCCACTAAATCTTCATACCTTGATCCACTTTCATCTCAACTTCTTCTTGATTTAAACCATTTTCCCAAGCACCGTGGTTAGCTAAAGAAATTCTTTCCGGTGATAAAGAAATCATTTTCGAGTATAAGTTTTTCATAATTTGACCCATGTTAGCTAAAACATGCACCATGCAATGTTAATACACCGACCAAATACAATTCAAATCAACCTATTACCAAAATTCCAAAATTACCAATTTTAAGCCGAAGCAAACACCTGGGCCGGTTAAACCACTAGCGTCAACGGGTCTGACTACTGAGAGTAGCCAGTCAAACTGCTGGGCTGGCCTGTCTAACTGCCTCCTAAGGTGGTCAGACCGCCAGAGCTGAGTGAAGATATGAAAAAACTGCAAATTTATAAAATCTAAATTCCAACTTCATATAAATGAGAATGGTTCGTCATAACCTGAACCCTGTTATAAGGTCTGTCAAAAGTCTTCTGTAGTAGACTTGTACAAGCATATAGTACTGTACTCTACAGCAATAACACAAATTCGTATATGAACTAAAATATAGGAAATGCATGCTACTACGTACGACAGTACGACACAAACATTTATACTTCGGTTAAGGGCAACAACTATCGAGCTAGTTATTTACAAGCTTACGTACGTCAAGCAATCTAGTGGTGTGCCTAGCATCACCCTGCACGACGACAATCTCAACTGTTCCCCGATGTTTGAGCTGAATTTGTCTGATTCTCGTTAACCTTGCCGTGAAGCAGCTCCTCCAGGCGGGAGTTCCTGGCCATCTCCGCCTCCACCTCCGTGCTCAGCTCTTTCACCCTCTGCTCGAGCTGGCGCACGTATCCAAGCAGCATCTCCTCCCTCACCTCTCTTGCCGCTGTCTCGCGGCAGCCATTACCGTGGAGGTTGTAGCCGCCACCTTCCAGGACGTCCATCACCATCCCTCTCTGCATCTCCAGGCTCCCGAAGATGGTCATCAGACGGGGGACCACCACTTCTCTCAATCCTATCCCCTCCTCCTTTTCTTGATCCCCTTTCTGTGCCTGGCTATCTTCATCGTCTCCGGTGGATTTGCTAGCTCGTTCGAGCATGTCATCATCGTCGAACAGAAGGCACCGCTGAGCAGTCCTCTCGGTCGGATCGAGCTCGAAGCTCTCCTCGTTGAAGTTCCAGCCACTGATTCGCCGGTTCTTGACGATGTTCGCGTGGCGGCACGGTGACACGCAGCGCGCCCCTCGGGCACAGCCGCAGAGGATCGTGTCCTTACACCTCTCCTCGATGCTCGGGACGGCGACGAGGACGTTGCGGACAAGGTAGTCGTTGGAACGACAGCCCTTGAAGAAGGGGTGCCTCAGAAGCTTCTCCGCCGATGGCCTCTTCGCTGGCTCTTGGCAGAGGCAGGAGGACACCATGTCCTTGAACGCCTTGGAGAATTTCTTCCTCTTTGAGCTGTCGGAGTCCTCCAGTCGGACGCGGCTCGTGATCCTCATCAACATCGACTTGGACGGTGGCAGGTGAGAGAGCGGTGGCCGGCCGTGCGCGAGCTCGAGCGCCGTGATGCCAAAAGACCAGATGTCGGCCTTGATACCGTAGCCAACGTGGGAGTGGATGACCTCCGGCGCCATCCAGTACGGCGTCCCCGCCATGTCGTTGAAGTAGGACGAGGTGAGCACGGCTGACGAGGCATGTATGGGGCCAGAAAACGAGGACGTTGCCGGCGGGGTCTCGTAGATGGACGCTGACACGCCGAAGTCGGCGAGCTTGACAGAGCCATCGGAGTCCACCAGGATGTTTCCCGCCTTGATGTCACGGTGGATGCGGCCCTGCTCATGAAGGTAGCACAGAGCGCGGAGCGTGTCCTTGAGCACGACGGCGATGGACGGCTCGGGGAGGCCGTCGGGGAACCCATGGGAGAGGATCGAGTGCAGCGAGCCGGCGCCCATGAACGGCATGACTACCCACAGGTGGGTGCCGACCGTGAACGAGCAGTGCGCGCGCAGCACATTGCGGTGCGACAGCAGCACCATGGCCTTCGCCTCCCGCCCACATCTTCCAGGTTGGCGCGGGACCGCTCGAGGTCGATGGCCTTGATGGCCACCACCGCCGAGCCGAGCGGCACGCACACGGCCTTGTACACCACAGCGCTGACGCCGCTCCCGATCTTGCAGAGCAGGCGGTAGCACTCGGCGTTCAGCGGGTACTTCACTTCGCCACCGGCCAGCCCATCACCCGCCATGGCTGACGGCGGCCGGATCAGAGAGACTAGTGGTAGCATATCGTACAGTGCAACAAGGTGAGAGACGATAATATATCGCCGAAAAGCGAGTTGGTTGGAGTATGTGGGGTCACCCACGGTACACGAGAGGAGCTCGTGATCGCCGGTGAGGAGGAGGCTTCAGGTGAGAACTGAGGTGGCGCACCGGTGGCTGTTCAATCAGCTGCATGTGAAGGGAGGAAGATAAAGGGAGGGCGCCAAGGGCCTTGGGTGGTGTTGTCATGGAGAGCTGGGTTTCTCGTGAGGCTTGTGTGTGGTCGCATTTTGGACGGTAGTTGGCGTGTGACCGCGACCGATGGCCACCAATGATAACCTAATAAGGCAACATATGTTAGACGATCACCCTTTATGGTGCACTCATGCTTTGGACTTTCGGTTTGGGTGCTCATGCTATACAAGGTGCACTCAAGCTATACAATTTGATGTTCATTGCCTCGTTAAAAGGTGTGGTGAAGTATTTTGGAATTTAGCAGTGTATGTTACACCATAGCCCTTCCATGTGTCACATTAAGACTTGTAAATATCAACGTAACGTATATATATACTCTATACATCCGTATCCTATACATGATATCATAAGTTACAATTTTCTTTGAAAGGATACGTTACGCTACCTATGTGCACAGCAAATACATTACTAGATACCGTGAAATAAACTGTTAGCGCTCATATACGAAATGAGGTTTAGTTATACAGCCTTGCAGTACCTAAACCGACATGAGTTCTGCACATATGAAGTAAAACAAGCATAATTAAGCACCAAATGCAGGTCACAGATAACAGTAGTACACTATCCACCAAGTCAAAACTAAAAAAAACGAAGAGTAATCAACTTACTGTTAACTTGGATCCTTTTCCAATTTTCAAGTGCCTGCTCCAACTTTAATTGCTTCAACGATGTGGTGTTCAGGGTTTTCAAATCAGTTTTGAAATTTTACGGGTGTCTAAAATTTCTGATTTTCAGAAAATTCGGCCAAATTTTTTAACTAAAATTTGAATTTTTGCAGTTCAAAAATATGGGGAAAAATACAGTTTCAAGGGTTCGAACCCAAGACCTGACCGTACCACCAGGCTACGAATTTACTTTATATTTGATAAAAATCGTGCAAAAACATACAAAATTTTAGGGGTCCGATATTTCTGGTTTTCAGTTGATTTTTGGCCAATTTGAAAACCCTAGTGGTGTTTAGCGCCAATAAAAAGAAAACATCACCACAAAAGAGTCATGTTCTGTTTTTTAGAACTTCGATCGGGTCTCAATTCATTTAAATCTCAAACATCCATTTCAGTTCCGATCGAGTCCCTTTTAGCAAATCCTGTAATAGATTTCGTTCATGAGATGGCACGCTTCATCAACTTTTTCAGTCTTGCATTCTCCAAAGAAAACTCATAGGAAATGTCATGTGATCAATCTATTGTTGTTATTGCGTGCATGCCACTGTGTCCATTGAATTGAAACATATATTTGGGAATAGGAACCTAATTGACAAAATTATAATGATTCGAATAGCGAAATGTACTCAAGTTACATGTTGTGTCTGTTGTAATATATATGTATAAGCATATAAATAGATATAATTTCAGCATAAATAAATAATCTCAAAGAAAGTATCATAAGGTACACAAATGATATAAATTGCATGTAATCATGTAATTCAATCATATCATTTGTAATAAAGCATATATTCAAAAAAAAGAGCAAGAATATTCTTGGTTTGAACATGTATGTCAATGTAAAGAGCATGGAATCAATTAAAACTAGCAAAAAAACACAAATTGTAATTGATTAATATTTAGTGCTCTCAGATGTAGGGTTACACAAGATTTGATCTCGGTCATCTCGCTACTATGTTCTTAAACTCTTCATCAACTGAATATGTCAAAAGAAGATTCAGTTGCTTACAATCACTATTCTGTCGACTACGACCACGTTCAGTCGACTACAATCACGAGTGCTCGGATACAACTTCGATCACGAGTGCTCGGATCTGACTTCGAGTACCTAGTACTCGGATCCGACTACCAGTACGAGTGCTCGGATCTGACTTCGAGTACCTAGGACTCGGACCCAACTTCGAGTGCCTAGTACTCGGATCCGACTTCAAATACCTAGTACTCAGATCCGACTTCGAGTACCTAGTACTTGGATCCAACTTCAAGCACGAGTGCTCGGATCCGACTTCGAGTACCTAGTACTCGGATCCGACTTCGAGTATGAGTGCTCAGATCCGACTACGCCACGAGTACTCGATCAGTCGGTACGACCATGTTCAGAAGAGTGGTCGAATAGGACTATGACCTGTAGAGTGGTCGTCCACGACTATGAATACTCGTTTTGACTACCAGCACTCGAACAGTAGAGAATCCACTCTAACACTCGGGGATCTCAGTAATCGATTGCTTTAGACAATTGTGATTCAATTTCAATTTAAGATCATTTTCATCACATAGCTACTTAATCCACAAAGCCTCTTTGCAATATTTGATCAATTAAATCACTGATATATGAAACAAATCATGAACTACAAAGAGTTGACAATCAAAATACTCACAAAGTCGGTGATACTTGAAATCACCGAGAAGAACTCAGAGTCAGGCATGCCACAAGGCGCTGTCCCAGAAAACCTAGCGCTCCTCTGTGCCACTGCGAGAGAGGAGAGAGGTAGTCAAAGATACAAAGCCCACCTTTACCGATCGGAACTCTCCAAGCCGGCAAAGTCGAGGTGAAGGGGACACTACACAAGCATAGCTCACCGCCAAGACCAGCGATCACCAGTGAAGAACCGTCATCAAAGACCAAATCCATAGGCAAAATCCAAAGCTAAATCGGAAGAGAGGAGTGAAGAGATTGGGCTCACGATTTCTCTGTGTCTTCTTCCCTCGACGGAGGAGACCTCCTTATATAGCCAAAAGGAGGAGGTGAAATCGAAGACCTGAGCGATCGCCGCCGATGGCCAGAGCCGAACGTGTCGCCAACGCCCATCTCCTCCCCTCATTTCGGATCAACCGAGAGAAGCGCAGTTCGGGTAGGAGAGAAAGTCTCCTCCTCCTCATCCCTTCGCTCGGCTCACCAATAGGTGGGCCTTACATTCCTTTAATTTGAAAAATTATTGAAATGCCCTCAGATTTACAATAATGTCTTCTTTAAATCGCACTCAAATGTATATTATGCGATTCAGTGACTCTACGATCAGCTTTCGTTTTCTGGAGGAATTCTTGGAGATCGCTGGTTCAGCTCCGTTACTAGATGTTCTAGACTTTTAAACCTTTCTAAGCATGGGACGGCGTAATTAATCTTTGTCTTTATAACAATTAGAGTTCATGCCTGGCGCCTGTTCTTCATTTGAAGACCTCATGTCAACGTAGTGAGAGGCTACTCTTCTTAAAGCAGCGAACAGCTTCAATACCACAAGGAATTTCCAAAAAAAAAAATACTGAGAGAACTTTCATCACTTGTACAAGCAACTTGAGCATCTGGAGATCCCAAACAGAACGACAGGATGGAAAAACCTGCACAGAACATTACAATCAGGTGTGCCCTCAAGAAAGGGAAAGAAAGTAAAAGCGTCACAGGGTTTCTTCCTATCTAACTGCAACCAGGAAAAACCATTGTCAATAGAACCCAACAATACCACTTAAATAACAGATCATCCGTGGAATCCCTACACGATTGAAAGTTTTAACGGTGCTGCTACTAGTCAAATAAAGGCTAATCAAATACATACCCAACTCCTCAGATTTGATAATTTTTCAACACGGTGCTATGTAACTTGAATAGAATTATCAGTTTCTGTTAATACTTGGAACCAATCCCACAGGTGACAGTCCCCAATTTATTCATAACCAAACTACAACTGTTTAAAATAACCTGTGACAAAAAAAAACCAGGCTTTGATTTCGACTGGCACTCACTATTTACTGATTACCACTACTAGATGATCTTCCTATGAGATAAGTTCACAAAGGTAGCAATATCTATCTCCCAAACATACCTAATGTAAAGAGCAGAGCAGAGCACAGACAAAGCTACTGCAATAAATAAACTATAATCATCTAATAGCAGAAGATGAAAAGTTCTTCAGAGAGATCAATTCAATACTAAAAAAATTCAGTTATGTAAATCACAGATTTGAATCATCTCAACGTTTCGGCCATTTTTGCAAATTCATTATTAGGTCTTAGTTTTATTAGCTTTGGAAAGATAAAAAATATGATGAGTGTTCATACATTCTTTGAGATGAATTATTTAAGAAATCTGAGATATATTCTCACATATCATAGTAAGCAAAAACATAAAAAAAAATCAAGACAAAAATACTCGGATCAAGAAATCACCTGTGAGGATCAAATCCAAGCAAAGAGTTTCTTCAAGAACTTGCAAATCAGATGACTAGATGGATGGAGATTGATCGCCTAGAGTAATCTCCATCACTTATACATCTTTGGCACAGCGTTGCGGTTTTGATTTAATATAGTTTTTGATATTTTTGTTAACTTACCAAAATACCCTTTGTTGACCCGATCTTTATCTTCTATTGCAAACAATCATCATGATTGTCACATGTGGGTGCATCATTGGCTTACCATGTATCGACAAGTCTATCATGTTCTGGTTCTACTAGACCGTGTTTCACTTAGACCGATCAAACTACATGATGCAACCCCGCTCAACCTTCCTTCAATATTTCTCATCTTTATTGTTCTATGCTTAAGCTCAACCATATCATTCAAAGATCCTCGATCATTCTAGGTTTCGCTCCTCCATGAGTGTAGCCCGATCCTCATTGTTGACTATGGTTACTCCAAGCGATCCTACATATCCAAAGACAAAGAGATCATTTTCAGACATGAATTCTTTACAACTTAACCCACGTTAATTATAACATGCCTCATGCAACATGCAACATATATGCACCAACCTAGATCCCCAAACACAACTCGAGACTTAAATTCCCAAAAAAACAAAATCAATCGAATCGACAACACCACCATCCGGTCTAATCGACCTCATACTAGTTATATCATTGAAAGGGGCAGGTCAGACCAGTTTTGGCTGCCGGTTTGACCACTAAGGGAATCTGGTCTGACCGCCCTCTTTTGGCCGGTTTGACCGACTAATTGCTGGTCATCCAAAAAATCTGACAATTTGCAAAATCAAATTTTCAGCCTTTCAAATTGCACTAGTTCATCATAGCGTGATTACAGACCTTCTCAAATAGTCCTTCAGCTGTTCCTAAAAACATTTCAAAACCGTGCGAGCTCTTAAAGTTGTGCACCAAAATCGCTAGCAAATCGCAGTTCTTTAGGGCTGTATACTTGTAGTACCTTTCTTCGTGCCATTGGCTTCATATATTGGTACTATATGCAGCACATTTAGAGACTACTTGCAAACTTGTTTATATATGCGTGCTTCAACATCTTTCCCATGCTCTGCAACTCTTCAGTGTAATCCTGCTACCGATAGCCATCACATTCTACACGACCTGGTGGTTCATCCGCTTCGTCGGCGGCTTCTTCTCGCCAATCTACATCCATCTCGGCATAGACGTCTTCGGTAATTCGCTGCTCACCATTGATCAAGTCGCGCTAAAAGAGTTCAGGGAAAGAGAAAGACGAACTGAAATCACGCGTGCACAAGTCCGAAACTCGCGATAACTTGGGACCGTTTATTCTTTCTTTGTACCTGATGGTCATCTTCGTCTCAAGCAGGGCTGGGCGAAAATGACTAAACCCTGAATTTACACAGGGAAAATCCGGGCAAAAGATGGGTGGGTGGGGGGGCAATCATGCATGGCACAGATTTCAGCAATGTTTTGCATCAGCAAATTATTGGTGTGCCATTTGCTTTACTTCAGGTTACAACTGCATCAGTACAAGCCTCAATCCAGCAAAAGGCGTATGCGCACGATTTATTCAACGATGAGCACTAATTTTTTATTGTTTGATGTTGCCTACGCTCCCAGGCATGTCCACATTACTAGAGAGAACATGCCCATAAACTCCCTGCGATGGTCTTCCTTCGTTTGCCTTGTGGATAATAATATTTCAATCACCAGGCAAGGCTGCAGGCTGCAAATACATTCATCGCAGTGGATTTCAACCGGCCAAGCTGCTGTTGGACATCAGGCTTGCTGAATACCACTGGACCAGGTCAAGTTCTTAACAGGCGCTAAAATTGCTTCAACTTCATGCAGAAGTTCTTCATCTATGCCTGAAGTCGACAATTCCATTGCAGCAGCCACGTTCTCCTCTACCTTGAATCAGGGAAACACAAGACATTATATGAATTATCACTTATGTGCTATTCTAAGCTCATGTTCCAACAAGCAAACTGGATAATTATCGATGATACGTGACAGAATATTCATTCAATGGGTTGGTGCAAATTTCACTGCCCTTTATTTTGTAAGAGCGGAGTCAAACAGTAATTGGGTGAACGGACCAAAGGGAGAAGAGTGCCATCTTTGAATTAACTTTTCTGTTTCACATAACCAAGGTCCCGATCCCTGGATTCCCTTCTAGTAATAAACATTCCATTTTGCATGTCCAGACACATGCCAAAACACAGACGCGGCACAATGGCTTGACACACATGGAATGACACCAGAACAGAATCGACATGAAGTCCAACAAGTTACAATCAAAAGGGACATGCTCCTAGATATTTGAACGAAGTCTATTTTTTCTATGTTTTTAATGATGAAATCAACCAAAAGTACAAATAATGGTATATGTCTCATCCTGTGATAATACATTGTATTTGTATAATTTTTAATTTCGGAACTAATATACAGCAGACTCCTTTTTTTTCTCTTAATGTAACAAGCACAAAAAAAATTTCCTGACTTTCTAGCAGATATGAGAATGAGTTTCGCAATCCAGCTGTTTTTCCAACACAGCAAGTTCACTACTGGTTAATAAAACAGTACGCAATATAAACAAAATTTTAGGCGTTTTTACTGGAATAATACAGGTCCCAATCAACATGGCTCTCATATGTATTCAAAGTTTTACATACCATTCGAAAACAAACAGAACCATCTAGATAAAATACAGCTAATTTATAAACAACTAAAATTGTTATATTCAATATATATTACTTCTGTTTATCTTGTGAGGACAATATTATTTTCTCCGCTAAAATTAAAATAAAGATTGAATTTTTTTTTCCTTAGGTATCCACATGTGATTAGATCAAGCCAAAAATAATTTTTTCACTAGGAATCAACAGGTGATTCATCAAGTTTAGGCAAGTGCAGGCATGGAAATGGGATATTCAACATATACCATACATGCTTACAAAACCATGCAACTCCTCATTTCCAACGCAAATAGAATAAGCATTGGTGGCTCAGAAGTTTGATAAAATGATGATATTCTATAGGTCAAGATACTATATGAATGTGCTGCATAGAAGGCAGAAATCCAATAAAGAATAGAGCAAATTGTATACCTGTTTTGGGGAGTTCATTCCAACTAGAACTGTGGAAATTTGGTTGTTCATCAAGCTGTACTGCATAGCTAGCTTCGTAATATTTTTCTCCTTCTTTCTGCAGTGATCTGCTGCTGCCCTGCATGCCAACTGATAACAGGCTTGTATCATACTTGTCAATTGATGGATTGATTGAGACATTGATATAAGCCACAAACAAAAAACAAAAAACTTCAGCAAGCTAATATGATAAGACAAACATTTGTTGTCTGACCCAACAGATTTCTCAATTTGCAAATTGACAGTTTATCCTCGAGAGTTGAGAGATATGTTGGGAATTGGTTAGTCCTTTTTTGTTACTTAATATGGATTAGAAGTGATTGAAATACATTGATTGGTACAATAGTTTAGTGTAGGTAGCAGTGTACATGATTGTGGTAGTTAAACCAAATGCATTTTGTTTGAAGAAAATCAAATGCATTGTTCACCTCAATATTACTATTGTAGTCAGCACTACACAGATATGTTGCATAAATTTTGTGCAACAAATGATGCGTTGAAGACACGTTCAGCTTTTTGAAAATTTCGCTGTAGGATGATAAGGGTGGTTTCAGGTTTTTACACTATATTTTATAAAATTTAACAGCTAAGTCCTTTCCATGTATGAACAAATGGAAATTACCAAAACAACTCAGGTTTAACACCTACCAGTAACTTCTTTCAAGCATGGTTATATTGTTCGGAATCAATTAGGAGCATGAGCTAAGACAAAGGGCATATATGGAGTGCTTCAATGTGCCACCCCTCATCTCACCCATTTTTTATAGATCATGCTCTATGCACCCACTAAATTTGTTTTCTTCATCAATCAGCAAACTTTCTATTCCACTATAATGCGGAGTACTTTAACCCATCCTCTATTGACGATCTTTACCAGTTTTTGGTAATTTTCATTAGTCTAGCCCCCGCGGCAGGCGACAGCACTTTGGGGACATCAGTGCTACCAACAACATCACCATATCTTCTAAGAAGTTGTTCTTTTAGTCAAGTTACACTATGTCCTCGCCTACAGGCTACAACTGGACAGTACTTATGCTCCCATCCATCCTCCCAACCTATTCCAATGCTTTCATTTTAGTAAGGAATTGCTGAAAATATTGGAATGCTTATTTCTCATGCAAGCAATTCATAAAGTTCAATATGTCATCAACTCATCAGCAATTGTACTGAAAACATTGCCAGCTCGTGTGATATCTACTACATTAGTAACATTGGGTGAACATTATGTTTAACCACTGCAATGATGTGCACACAAACTATCATACTGAACTATGCTTTAATCACTCCTGATCCAGTCTTCAGTAATTACAAAAATTAACTAAACAATAACCAAGACATAACTCAACTTGAAGATACCTATCACTTTACTAATCAATCTCAAATATTTTCCACTTAAATTGAGGCAAAATCCCTTAGAAGGGGATCATTATACCCACTAGATTATGTGTACAACTGTATATTTTGGTAACATTGGTGTATATTTCGCGCCTTTTGTGACATGAAGAAAAAATATATGATTCTACCAGCATCCTATGTATGGTTATTCTTCCTACAACATGTAATCTATGAAGAAATAGTTTGTCCCACAATCACCAGGTGTAAAACAAATACAAATACATTAGAATTATACCTTAAGTTCTTCCGGTGCAGGGTGCCATTCCGGCGGCCCGTTATCCGTGAGAAGTCCCATCGCAAGTG
This sequence comes from Melocanna baccifera, assembly GCA_036346265.1. Lineage (NCBI taxonomy): Eukaryota > Viridiplantae > Streptophyta > Magnoliopsida > Poales > Poaceae > Melocanna > Melocanna baccifera. The sequence continues at coordinate 14,318,275 of CM070710.1, forward strand.
GTGAAGCACTGATCACCCCAACACCTTTGCTCTTCAAGTAAGGGAGCAAATCCACCAGCGCGGTATCATTGATCCCGTAGTGGCAGTAGGACAGAATCACATCCACCGAGCCGTGGGGCACCCGGTCGAGCACGTAGGTGAAGATGCTCAATGGCAGGCCGGTTATCCCGATGAACCGCGCCTTCCCGCTCTCCTTGATCTTCTGGAGCGCTGGAATCGTCTCGTTCACAATCTGCAAGCATCCCCAACGAGAGTCACGGAATCTTCGATGAAGCTAGAGCCTACAAGGGGCAATTCGTCGAGCAGGTGGTGGGCGCGACACCGGACCTGGTCGAGGCTGGTGAACTCGATGTCGTGACAGTGGAGGATGTCGACGTAGTCGAGGCCGAGGCGGGCGAGGCTCTCGTCTACGCTGCGCGTGACGCGGGCGGCGCTGAAGTCGAACCCTTCCTTGTACCGGCCGCACTTGGTGGCGACGACGACGCGGTCGCGCGGGACGCCCGCGAAGCGGAGGCAGTCGCCAAGCACCGACTCCGACACCGTGCCGCCGTAGTACCTACGAGAAGGCCAAGAACAACAACGCCGCGAGGGGGGCGGGGCGCCGGCTCAGGTCTCGCCTCTTTCGCGGGAGGGGGTGGGGGGCGGGTAGGAATAGAGGGAGGAGGTGGCGGTGGTTACGGGGATGTATCGAAGAAGTTGACGCCGAGGTCGAGGGCGCGGCGGACGGCGGCGCGGGCGGCGTCGCGGGGGACGTCGCCGAAGACGTGGCCGAGCGGGGAGGCGCCGAAGCCGACGGGGCTGACGCGGAGGCCCGTGTCGCCGAGCTCGCGGAGCTCCATTGCTGCGCCGCTCGCTGCTGTGCCGAGTGGAGGAGGCGGCTTGGGTAGGTGGTTGGTGGTGGCCAACCTCGTCGAGCCCTTGTCATGTGCGTTACTAGTGGCTAACCGTCTCTCGTCACGTGGATTCGGCGTCGCCACTCGTCAGTAGGGAATCAATTCTCGGTGGGAAAAGATACCAAAAGCTGTCCAAGAAATTCGGTCATCAGATCCGTGCAACTACAATAATAAAATCTTTTTCCTTACCAAATTAGATTAAACTAAAAATACTGGCATATCAGTACGAATTAAAATTCCACTACATACTGATACCTTATGAGATATCCGTTGAAAATATCCAAACCATCTCAAGTGATATTGGACAAGTTGTAGCACCCTATCAGGTATATCATCGTTGCGGATTCGATTTCACCTTAGGTGACCGCAGATCCACCGCAACATTGTCATCTCTGCTACACTAATCTTTTGTATATATTGTCTTTTAATCGCCTAACATTCCGCTCTATATGGTATCGCACATCTGATCATCGTTCTATAAAACTTACCCTTTAATATTTAAGGGATTTTTTTATCACATATGACACCTGATGTTTGATGTCATTTCACTCATTTTGCTCTTATCTTGCAGCTCACATCTTCATCAACTCGCCTTCCCATTGTAACATCGACCCCAAATATCGAAAAGTATCATTCATAGGCATTATTTATCCGTCCATACTAACATCTACATTATCTACCCTAGTATCGCTGAAATCACAACTCACTTACTCAATTTTAGTTCTACTAAGTATAAAACCCTTTAATTCTAAAATCTTTCTCCACAACTCTAAATTCCTATCAACATCTATCCTACTCCCATCAACAAGAACGACATCATCAGTGAAAAGCATACACCAAAGAATATCTCCTTATATGTCTCGCATAACCTCGTATATTACTAGGGCAAAAATGTTTAGGCTCAATGTTGACCCTTGATGTAGTCTTATCTTAATAGGGAAGTCATTAGTACCATCAACACATGTTTTGACGTTAGTCACAACATTTTCATGCATTTTCTTGATTAGGGTAACATACTTTGTTTTTGGAGCGTCTATCACATGACCTTTCTTGGTACTTTATCATAAACTTTTCTCTTTCTTGGTACTTTATCATAAACTTCTCTAAATCAATAAACACCATATGATGATTCTTATTTTGCTTTCTATACCTCTCTATCAACTGTCATGTCAAGAAAATCGCCTATGTGGTTAACCTCCTAGGCATAAAACTAAATTGTTTTGTCGTCACATTAGTCACTCTTCTTAAAAAAGTGCTTAATCATTCATTCTTAAAGCTTCATTGTATGGCTCATGAGCTTAATTCCTCTATAATTAATGTATCTTTAAATGTCTCCTTTATTTTTTAAAATTGGTACTAATATGCTTCTCCACTACTCGTTAGACATTTTGTTCAACCTAAAAATGCCATTGAATAAATTAGTTATGTAAATGATCGCTACTTCTCTAAGCCATTTTCGCACCTTGATAGAGATGTCACCAGACACCAACGCCTTACCCACATTTATTTTTTTAAGGTTTCTCTTACTTCCGATGTCTGGATTATTCGAACAAACCATCTATCAGTGTTGTCGAAAGCATCATTCAGTTCAATTATATTATCCTCATTATCTCAATTGAACAGCCCGTCGAAGGGGTAACCAAGATTCATGCATTTTTGGAAAATAGCATTTGAAATATTCGACGTGCTACATCTGCAAATCACTAAGTACGTCATGCATAGAAGCACCGCCCTATGTCTAATTCGTTTCAATAAATGAACCTATCCATGTACCAGTTGATCATCCCGGTGTTGTCGCCCTCTATGCATGTCTCCTCCGAGGGCGGCGGCCTCCACAAAACTTGAGGGTGGGATTTATGGTTTTGCCCCCAAATTGTTCAACTAGAGTTCGATGATGCTAAGTCTTCGATCGATGAATACGTTGGACCTCTTTATCTTTCTCACTGAAGGCACTAAATTTTGCAATGACATCATGATTGATGATAACCACGGCAGTAAGAAGCAGATTGTCAATGAGTTTTATTGATACGTTGGACCTACACATCAGTAGTAATATTGTTCGTCAGAAGAAAATTAGAAGATATTTATTTATATCAAACTCAGACCAATGTTGATTTCCTGTGTAGGTGTCGTCGTCATCGCCCGATGAGTCAATCCAATAAAACACATCATAGGTAGATAAAAATCGGACTAAAAACCTGTCCAAGAACAAACTAGAGCAATTTGATCTAAAAAAACGACTGATAAGAATACTAAAGAAAAATATTACTCCTGAAAATCAACGGGTCCCTTACCCATGCAACACCGACGAGAATGTTGGTGAAGAGGGAAGAAAGTTTTGGTCATGCCCCGATTTTAGTAGCGACCAAATTTTGGTAACATTGGTTAGGTATAAAATCGAAGAGGCCCCAAGGGCACATTACCTTACACACACTAGCACAGCACCGCAGTACCACGTAGCTCGATGCATGTGTATGGACGATGGCTGCTGACCCTTTTATTATTATGTTTAAAATTTAAAATACAAATCCCACCAAATTTTCGTTCGGTTTCATAATATCTCAACACCCTCAATCGGTAACCAGTCGAAATTCTTTTCGCTGCTCGTCAGATGGAGAGCAAACCACATATAAATATGCTGGATCTAATTACAAATAA